>MU224894.1:755794-773526 GCA_018584345.1 Thuja plicata
TAAAGTGCACAAGTAAGTATGGAACTGCATTATGACAAGTTATATTATGCATCGGTTCCATTACATATTGATCATATAGACAAATCAGCATTATTAAAGATGCACTATATTGTCACTTGTAAATGTTATTAAAAAACAACCATCGGTTATTGGGTACAAATTAGCATCGGTGAACACACAGAAAAGTTAACACTACTTACCAGAATCTATCGGTCATTACACAAAATCCAAGTCGCTAAGTGTAAATCAATGGACATCGGTGATCCTCGAGCCGATGAAAGTTGTCTTCGCCACTTTACCGAAAATCATCGGTGAAGTCACCAAAGCTGCTAGCAACCCCGAAAATTTGTGCCTACACCGAAGATGTTATTTATGCCTCAACTGGAGAACTTAGTCTTTGTATATCGATGAGTTGTTGGGCATTAATGACAACCTAGGGCACAAACAAATTATAAAATTTTGACGACAGAACTCATTTCACATCCGCAATTTTTGAGCAACCAAGACAGCCAAGCAGAGCAATTGGAGAGAAAATTAAAGTATGACCACAAGCTTCCTACTTAGCTCAAAGGATTCACGAGAAATCACAGGATTTAGTAAGTACCTGCATTCACTGACCGCACTATTTAATTTATGAAAAACCCTAAATTTCTAGAACATGATGACATCTACTTCAAGAGTTGAAAAGTTGAAAGAGGATAAAAGGAAAATGATCAATCTTATCAGAAGAGGCACTTGTGTTGAACCAAAATACAAGCTGCACCCATAAATCACATCACAACCTAATGATTCTAGAGCATTCTCTAGAATCCCACCTAGGGTTTTACCGGTAGAGGATGTAAGGTCCTATATACACTGCAAGATCTCAGAATTGAGAGATCTAGACCTAGATAATGCCTACAGGGCAATGTGTGATGAAGATGGCAACCTGAAAGAAGAGAAAAAACATCTAGAAGTGAAAGGACTCACGAATGCATTACACTTTCCTAGAGTTTTCAAAATAGAATGGATACAAATATTTCTTAGCAGAATGCACAACCAGACTTTATGGCTTAATAAGCCAAAATGAATAAAAAAGGATGTTATTCATGTAGTTACTAGATATCCTACAATTGACAAACCACAAGCTCACAAGCACACATCCCTGAAGGAAGTGGAAAAGCTAACTAGAGAAAAATCAGACAAGAGAGGTCTCAAGGTCAACACTATCACCGACGAAGAACTCAAGTTTGGTGCATGTGTGGTAGGATACAAAATATTTTAGGCAAGAAGAATGAACAACATAGCAAGCACTGCTATGAGCACAGCTTACAAAATCATCAAACAAGGAAAGAAGATGGATCTTGCAAGAATTTTGTTGAATCAACTTGAAGAGAACATGAACACCATAAGATCTTCTAGAACAAACAATTGTAAGTTTTCCCTCATTATGTCCATATTCTTTTACTTTGAAGAATACTTTCCTTCCATAGGCAAAATAGTATGAGATACAAGTAGACCTGTAACCATACAGATATGTGAGAATATAGATTCACTAGGAACATATTTTGATGACATATTGAATGAGTATTTCAAAAGCATTAAGGAAATTTTGCAAGCTAGAACAAGGATACCTGAAAGTTTGATTGAAGAAAACAAAGAGGACATATGTTTTATGGTAGATACTGATTTTACTTATATCCAAGCAGTAGTACCTAGGAAGTCTTGGCTTTCACATTTAGAATATGAGATCAAAACATGACAAGCCAATGAGTGCATCAAGGCACTATTGAATGAACCAATTGACAACAAGAAAGAAAGATTTAACACCTATGAGGAAGCCAAAAAAAAGATCAAGACATATCTTTTTGTCAAGAAGATTATAAACAAGAAGGACGAGATGATTAAAAACTTAACCACAAAGTTTGTAGTTACTGAAGAAGGTGAAGAGGAAACAGAAGGTAAGGAGGAACAAACCAAAGGACAGTCACCTATCGGTGAAGAAGTAGAAAAGAAGGACTCAGAGGGTACATATTCAGATTCTCCACCTCCTCCTACACCTAAGAAAGTAAGAACAACAGCCACTTCAAGAACAAGAAGCCAGACTGCAAAGGAATCAACTCCTTCACCATTACAGAAAGGAAAAGTGAGGATATATAAGAGAAAACCAGTTCCTCAAAAAGAAAAATAGACCGAAAGGAGGAAGATGACTAGAACTCAAGAAGATCTAGAAGACTCAGCTATGGATGAAGCTAATATAGAAATACAAAAGGAAAAAGAACCTTTGGTCCCTACAACAATTGATAAAATATGCAAGAATATTTTAGAATCACTGTCTAGTTCTGATCCTAACATTAGGAAATGGTTAAAATTCTATACAGAGGATCAAAATAAGATTGAGGAAGCAATAATTGCTAAAATGTGCAAACATTATTATGTTCCACTACAATTCTTAGAATATGACATTCCCAAAGAACTATCAGAGAGATTGTTAGGTAGATGGACATTTGCACTCCATCAGGAAAAGGAAATAAGAGAAAGAGTACTTGTTACTCTTATGCATTTTGATTCAAAGAAGGAAGAAATTACTGAGATGATGAAGAAGTATGAAAAGGAGTTCTCACCAAAAATGAAAGCATATGAATTTATCAAAGGGAAGCTAATTGATCTTGATCAAAATAGCATTAAGAAGTGGTGCAAGATACTCAAAAATATCTCTAAGGAAGCTAGCTCGGAGAAGGAATAAATCATTATTAAAGATATAAAAGATGAATCATCTGTGGAATTGGATAAAGAAGAGAGTGATCCAGCAGGCCCCAAACATACTGATGTTGTAGATGAAGTATGGACAGACACTACTCTTGACAACACTCAAAGTGAGGAGAGTCAAAATCCACCAAGTCCAATTCACATTGACTTGAGTAAAGAAGAAGAAGTTACCAAAGAAAACTCGACAATAAAAGGTAACATAACTAATGATATCAATGATGAATCATGGTTAGATAACATTGTCAATGACATTACAGAAAAAGACCCTACAACAGAAGTGCAAAAAGATGAAGATATCAATGTTGCACAGGGAAATACCAACGGTTAGGATTCAACTATTAACACTACAGAAGTCAATATACCGACAAACATGAACATATTAATTGATGTTATTGATATTGAATCAAGTCAGGAGAAATCATCTAAGAAAGATGATAATATACCCAAGGATGTGGGTAATGATGAAAATAAAGATGCATCAAATACACAAAAGGATATAGATACAGTGATGAAAGATGCAACAGACACTCAGCAAGAAGTGTCTACTGAAAAAGACAAAGGAGAAGATAACAAAACAGATGAAACATTGAGAAAGGATGAAGAGAAAGAGAAGAGTGTAGAAGTCAAGCAAGATGAAAGCATAAAAGAAAAAGAAGATAAATCTGTTGATACACCCAAGGCCAATGAGGAGACATCTTCACAAAACTAGCTGGTGGACTCAGAATAGAAACAACATGATGCTTCATCTTCTCGACCCTCACCTACCAAATCAATCCAATCTCAAGGTCTACAAATGGTAGTACACCAATCTACCTCCTAGCCAAAGAAGAAAAATAAAAATGCATTGAAGAAAGATATCTTCGCTGTCACACTTGATGAGGTAATAGAAATACGCAAGTGGGATGTATCTAATTTAGATACTGAAGCACTTCAGAATTTTGGAGTGATGTGTCAGAGAAAGGCAATTCAAGAGAAAATGAAAAAGGCACATAGGGAAGCCCAAGCCCTTGAACAGGAAAGGGACATTCTATAATAACTTGTTCCATATATCAAACTCGAAGATACCGTATCAGTCATGGAACAAATAGAAGTTCTTACCAATGCCATCACAAATTAGAATGTAGATGCAGAGAAGGCAATGGAAGAACATGCAGAGATGAAGTATCAACACAAACTAGTTGAGAAGATCAGCCAAGAAGTGGCAGAGAACAAGGTAAAGCTATCTAAACTAGAAAGTGAATTAGAACCAATGATTGCTGAAGCTATTACCTTAGTTCAGAAATTGTGCACATTAGAAAACTTCACTAAAGAAAATAGTAAAAAGCTATCACAACTAGATTCAGATCTAACAGCTAGTGCACTAAGTTTAACCTCTGATGCAAAAAAAATAAAGCTGAATCATGAAAAGATTACAGAGGTAAATAGATTGAGACAAGAAATATGGGATGCAGAGACTCAATTCAGAAATGAGGTGATAGAGCTTCAATCTCACATATTTCCAAACCTCACCACTCTGCAACAACATATTACAGATGCAAGGAATCTAATCTCAACCCTAGAAATGTCTGTGGTAGAAAGCATATATGACATGCATGTGAGGATATCACTTGAGCATATTGATCTTGAGAATTTAAAAGAGAAATGGGAGAAAATGATGGAGGAAATCAAAGCCTCACACTCTCACATTTTTGAAAAGATGTAAGTACCTTTGCCCTCATTATCAAAAAAGGAGGAATGTATACATACATGTACAATATAATTTAGTAGAAAAATGATGAATGGATAAAGATATGTATAATGTATGTACAACAAGGATAGATATGTACATAAACTTACACTTACCAACATATGCATAGGAGGAGTCATTTCATGACTAAGGAAGAAGTATACACAGGTGTACATACTAATGCATCAAGTATGTTTCACATATTAGTTTTTGATACTAATGTTAGAGGGGGAGATTGATGACATTAAGTTTTTCCATTAGTATACTTAAAGGGAAAAATAGGATAAAGGTCATCAGTATAAGCATAACCGACGGACAACAAGCATACCCAATGAGAAGACAAGACTATCATGAAAATACTAAGTATAGAATTTACCGATGAACATTGACAAGAGTCAAACCAACGACAAGCATAAGCGACGATACAATTTTTAGAAAATTGCTGATGAAGTAGAAAAGACATACCTGATGAATAGTTCAAGTAAGGAACACTGGCGGAGAAGAAAACTGACAGACTGACAGAGCAGCCCGACCATCAGAACCGACAATCAGTTATAGAACCCGCAAAAAAGTGGATCTGACTTTACACATCAGATAAAGCAATGTAATTCTATTTATAGAGTTTTTACTTGTTTTAAATACTTACTTGAGGGTCAAGCAAGCATATTGTAAATGTTTTAAAGCATCCTAACGGATCTAAAACATATCTAACTAAAGATCAAGGTCAATTTGTAAACCTTGGATCTAGAGTTAATTTGAAAAGTGTGAATCAAGAATAGAGCTAGAAACTAGTATAAATAGATGTTCCATCATTTGTAATTTGTGTGACTTGTAATCATTTGACAAATGATAGTAGCCATGGAGAGCATCTAAGTTGGAGAAGAGAATTCATGGAATGTTTGGAAACAGATCAAACCAGTTATCAAGAACACAGGAAGGCTACCAACGAGCAGAGACAAGGTATTACTCAATCACTCAAGGTGATTACATATACATTGTAAGATATATAGGATCTATTATAAAAAATTAGAGATTTAATTCACTATTAGATCAACATTTATATTGTAGTTACATTCTAACAAGTGCATCACAATAGAAATCCTTTTGTAGAAGGTGGACTTAACTGTTCTTTGATAAATCTCTTAACAGAGTGCACACCTAACGGTGTTGCTAAAGCTTCAAAAGAAGTAGATCCTAACAGGTCTCCACTCTAATACTCCTAACAGGGTAGATCATAATAAGTGATCAATTGTAAGCCTTTACCGGCTCCCTTTTTATCTACAGATAATGAAGTTTTGTGGGTAGACATCCCCACCACAGTTTTTACTTCCTAACAGGAGTTTTCTGCGATATCACATCATGTGTTATGTGTTATTTGTTTTCATGAATTTTTCTTGAATGTTTATACATGTAAAGAACTTATATTATGATTACACATACATAAGCAAAGATGAATACATAGATAGGCATATATAAATTTGATGACACAAAGGTTAATGGGTCAACCACATAAAATTTTTTAGAGGTAATGATTCACCCCTCCCCTCTTAGTGCATCATTCCAATAATTCCAACAAATACTTCTGCTCAGAATAGGTTCTTCATCCACCTAGTTATTACACAAAGCTCCCCTTACCATTAGGTTTTATCTAGCCTCAGGTTCACTTGGGGAAACCTCAAGAACTTCTTGTACCACAACATTTCTATGACTTTGTCCACTTCCATCAGAGTGTCTACACTCAAAAGATCTATGCCTTTCCTTGCCACATTTGAAATAATTACCACTAAAACCACCTCTACTTCTTCCTCGGTAGGAACTAGTACCTCCTTAGTAAGAACCACCTTTCCACTCGATATTGATTTTATCTTTAGTTTTCCACTCAGATTTTCCCTTATCTTGCATAGAATTATCAAATCTGCCACCTTCACCATAGGATCTACCTCTACCTCTCTTGAAGCTACCACCTTGACCTCTCTGTCTTTGTTTATACTTCTTTGTAAAGTTCTCCTCAACTTTTAAGGCATATTGATATGCTTCTTCCACACTATCCAATTTCAAAAAAAATATTTCATCTTGAATTCTAGATCTCATTCCATTTAGGTACCTTGAAAATTTCTCAACCTCATCATCCACATGTCCAGATCTGATGTCCAATCTATAGAATTCCTCAGTATATTCCTTCACAGTCATGTCCTTTTGTCTAAGGTTTTGCATCTTCCTTGAAACAAGCTAACTTGGTAATCAATAGGAAGGAACTTCTTCACCTCATCACCATTTTCAACCAGGTTATGATCTTTTCCTTTCCTCTTCTTTGTTTGTCAGTTTACAAATGCTCCCACCAAAGTGAGGCATGACCTTTCAACCTAGTGGCTACAATTTTCACATTCCTATTATTAGGAGTTCTTTCAAACTCAAAGAACTTCTCCATACCAGAGATCCAATCCAACACAACATTAGTATCCAATTTGCCATCATAAGGAACAACTTCAACAATAGGTTTTGAATGTGCCCTAGTCAATACTCTCAACAATCTTTCCTCATCTTGATCTTCCTCAAGCTCTAGATTTGGTTCCACTACTTCATCATCACTCACATCATCAAGATGCACTCCTCTCCTCTGGGCTATCTCCAAAACATCTAATCTGGTTGAAAATTGTCTCAACATGTCTATTATGGCATTATCAACATTTTCTCTACCTCAAACCATCTTGATGGTTCCTACAAGATCGTAACCCTCTGCAAGTTATAGGTCAAATGTGTAGATCTGCCACCCTACAACCAAATACAACTTAGGGTTCTACACAATCCAATCTCCTCAAGGAAAAAATCACTTTGATACCACCTAGCGCAAAGGAGGGAAATGAAAGATCAGGGCCAAAGGCACACCCAACTATTTAGCCACCTTGCAGAGTAAACATAACAGAAGAAAACAACACAAAGAACAACACTAAGGAGAGAAAGAACATAAAATATGTTTATTGATTCATCTAATTGCATCATACATGCCTATCTATGAGGCCTTTCAGGTTACAACCAACAAGATTTATGAAAATCTAGACTATTCTATCTTCTACCTTATCATATCATCATCTGCTACTTGCCCTACTTAGCTAATTCCTAGCCTACTCCAAGATATTCCTATTTATACTTGCCAAAGCATCTTACAAAGATGGAAGGCTGACCCACCAACAATCTTCACACATCCCAAGACAAGATTCAAATATTAAATGACCACCAAAAATTAAATACATAAGTCAGCTCCAACAAGAAATAATCACAGACAAACTCGGTCAAAGAAGAACCGAGCATCAGGTTCACTCAGCACATGAAGGAACGCCCGACCAACACTAGACAACTCAGCACATATAGAGACTCAACCAACACTAGACATCTTCACACATAGTTCAACTCAGCAGGAAATGCAACTCGACACTTACTGGCAAGATGAAAAAAGATGAGAAGGATAGCAAGGTAACCTAGGATGCTCTTGCATCAGGCATGGACCATAAGATTCTCAACAATAAAATCACACTGCGGACTGAGTTTGGTCATGCTTATCAAAGATCCAATGTTGCCCATAGCGTTGACTACTTTGTTCTTCATTCTTGGTATCTTCTTGAGTACAATCTCTATGAAATGTTGTTTTAGATATTCAACCATGCAACAGTAGGGAAGTAATTTATCATCCTTTGTTTGATATTCATCCAAGACTTTCTTGATAACCAACTGCGAGTCACCAAGAACTAGTAAACTAAAAATTTTCCACTGGACATCTTGGCAAAGTTCTATCACCTAGGCTTCATATTCTACAATATTGTTTGTACATAGAAATTGTAGTTTATAAAATTTAGGGATGAGATCCCCTTGATAGGTTACTCCTGCATTCTTAATACCAAAGGGCTTGACCTGATAAAAGAACATACCCGAAGGAGTTGTGAATGAAGTCTTGTGTTGATTTGAAAATATAGGACTTAGGGGAAAGACACCATTTATTTTGGTTTAGTCAGGCAAGTCAGTAGTTTCATGAACTCCACAAATAGTAATTTTAAGTACAATTTCATAGGAAACTAATTGACTGAGTACTCAAGAAAGTGTAAATGGCAAACTTTATTTTTCAAGTTTGATTAAAATAAGGGAGAGACTTAGAGAAACATATTTCTGGGAACATTAGCATGTATACATGAAATGTGAACTAGAAAGTTCAAAAATTGGGTAATAGGGCCTTAATGTTATCTCCCCTCATTCACCATCAAGGATATTAAAGGTACGCTTAGACCTATGAAGCCAAGTGGATTTTATGCCTAGTACCTAAAATCCTACATCATAAATACAAAAATATACACATACATATATATCACATCAAACAATAATGACAATGAAGGGGTTTGAGACATTAGGTGGGTCTCAGAAGTGAGGAACAACACTTTGTCCCTCATCATACAAACACATTATAGAGGGATCAATCATAACATATACATGATACATATCCATATCATAATCATCCTATTGTTAGAATAACTGAGAGGGGGGGGGGGGGGGGAATTAGTGGTCTAAAAAAAATCCAATAAATTAACCCAAAAACTTATTACCACAATTATAATCCTCTAGTTATCTTAATTCCTACAAGATGTATGCCTTCAAATAATCTCAACAAATAACTACTGCTCGGAGTTCACTGCTAAACCTTATTCTTACTATTTACCGATAGCAAACTTTCATTTACTAAAATGTAGTAAATAACTTAGTGTATACCGACCAATCCAGATTAGTTATGTGTAATGCAAAACACTAAAGTAATGACTCATAAACACATTGACACATGGATTTTTAACGTGGAAACCCTGTTAAGGGAAAAACAACTTGGGACTGGTAACCCAAAATTTCCACTCTTTTGAAGTGAGCTCGGTGAAGATCCAACCCTATTAAAGGTTACAAACACATTGTTAGGTGTGACCTTGTTAGAGGATTTAAATAGAATAATTTGTCACTTGATATATGGCATCTATATGCTATCTTTATGACCAAACCCACTATAGTTTGTCACTTGATATCTGACATCTCTATGCTATCTTGATAACCAAACCTTTTGATACTCCTTAGGATGTATCTCAATATATAAAGGATTGTTAAGTCCTACTTGGTTAAGAGACTTTATGATCCAATGGTTAAATTGAAACAATAAATGATCTATTCACAAATACAACTATACTTACCATATTTTTAGATCTATTGTAAGATCATAATACCTTTCTGATCAATGTATCTTTTCAATACCTTTTCTTCATTTCTTTCTGCTCAGTGATGCTATGCTTCTCTGTTGCTCGGTGTCTGTAGAAATCTTTATCTCTTTCCTCAACTTGATTGATCAAGACTATGTGAAGTCTTTCACCAGTTTCTCTTCAGCATCCTCTTCTCTATTCACCCCTAATTCACAATGAATTAGCTTGTCTCTTTATAGATATGATTTCACCATTTCTTAGTTCTTGACTTTCTTGTTCTTGGCGTGATCCGCAATTCTAGCCAATATTGCTTTAAAACTATACTTTAGTTTTTTCATGTAGATTTCTCTTAGACAACTGGAATAAAACAACTTTAAAAATCTCTCTTATCTCTGGCTTTTAACTTGTCAATGAAAACAATATTAACAACTAATTAACTCCTTCTTTAGCTCTTGCTAGCTAAGTCTTTTGTCATTTCTAAACTTCAGTTCTTTTCGGTGTTTAACTCTTTGTATGGCTGTCAGTAAGATCATATAGCTTATATTTGTTTCTTGTGAAGTACTTTCTTTAATCTTTAACCCCTTGACTAGATAGATGTAGCAAATTCTGATTCATTCTCTGATATTGTCTCTCCCTTTGACTGTTCCTCTCCTTGATCATCTCTTTTTCCTTTAACAGTATTATAGAGTACTCTCTCGCTTAAGTCATCTCTACCTCATGATACTTCTCTCCCTTTTGATATTCTCTCCCTTATAGGTTACATCTTTCTCAAGTCATCTTAACTCATCTCACCCTTATGATAGTCATGATGGATATTTCATATGTATATAATCTCTCTCCTTTGGATCTTCTTAGGATATTGTCTCCCATCTTGGATTCTTAGGATATTCTCCCCCTTTGACAATAATGCCAAAGTAAACATTGATCATGCCAAAGTTATATCCTTTCACATTTTTATAATATACTCCTTGAATTTCCCTATCTATCAACAATACAATGAATCTGGTTTTTAGTGTAGATATGTACCTTGCTGTGTACAGATGTATGTTTGTAGTCCATATCTTTTCTTGCATAAACATGAATGATCTTCTCTTTATGTGTAGGTTGATGCAGCCTCCTAGTAAGCTTACTGACCAATAGACAAGGGTCAAAACTGTTGGCACTATACCAAGAAAATTTTCAATTTCCTAGCATTGGCATTTTTCCCGCGTATTTTGGTTCAAATCCCATGTCTTACTGTGCTAAAAAAGTCAAATAGTGGTTAAAAATCATCAAAGATTCTTTGTTTCAAATGTTGGTCGCACACCCGTGCTGATCTTTTATCATGTTTTCAATGGTACAAGTGAGCGGTTTGGTTGTTAAGAAGTGTAAATCGCACAATCGCGCAATCACAATGTAATTTTAAAATCAGGTCATAAGCTTACGGCTGAGCGAGTTGGAAATGGCTCTGTTTATCGCTCACTCGTGAGGGATTAACTCTTTTAAAAGAATATCTAGTGAGTCTGTGATGATTTAAAGTATTGTGTGTCATGTATTCACTATGATATTATGTTTATAACTTTATACTCTGCGACTAAGAAAATATTGTAAAAAAGGGTCTGGTTGCACACCCGTGTTAGGTTTTCATGTATATATTTTTAAGTCAGTGAGTGTGTGAGGAATTTAGGTTGTAGATGTCGCTCACTCGCACAAGTTCTAACTCATATGTCTTTTGCAGTGTGATTAAGCATTTCGTTGTGCGGAAATTATCACTTGAAAGTTTGTCGCTCAGTCGCCAAGGTGTATTCAATGTTATAAAAGGTATGCGGGCATGCGACTATGAGATCATTTGTGTTCTCACTCACCCGCTGATGATTTGAAGTCTAAAGAAATGAGCTTGCGAGTATGCGAAAAGGAAAAGAAAAGGCTATCGCTCACTTGCCCATGAATAATGATAAAAGTAAAATGCTCCGCGGGTATGCGATTGAAGAAAGTATGTTGGAAACCACCCACTCGCAGTTGATAAGATAGTTAAGTTTTCAATCCCATGAGTGCACGATGGGGAAAAATGAAGTTTTCGCTCAGCCGCTCACAGATTGAAGTAAATAAAAAGGGGTTAGCGAGTGAGCGATAAGTGAGTTTTAAGATTTTAATAAAAGCACTCACTTAGCCGCAAAGGATTAAGTCATAGAGAATTTTCAATAGTGAATCTGTGACTGAGAAGAAAAGGGGTCATTGCTCACTCGCTAATATTATAAGTTGAAGTGTTTTGCAGCATGACTGCATGACTAGAAAATAATACATGGTTATTTTGAAAACCTGCTCACTCACTCAAGTAAAAGACATGATAAGTGAGGATCAGTGAGTGCATGACTAGGAGATGACTGTATAATAAAGACCATGTCGCTTACTCGTAGAGTTTCAATGAAAGTAAGATCCTGAGCAGCGAGTCCGCGACTGATGAAAAGAAAGAATGGTGTCGCTCACTCGCTCAAATACAAACATAAAGCATTAAGAGATAGTGATTGCGTGATTGAGAAGTAATGAAGCTATCAGTAAGGTCCTCACCCAGTCGCGGAGCATACAAGCCAAAGCAAAGATAGAGTGCGAGTACATGACTAAATGAAGAAAAGGGTCTTGTTACTCACTCGCAAGAACAAATTTGAATATGAGAAAAGTACAATGAGTTGGTGAAAAATTGACATGTGGTTCATTTCAAGCCTACGAGGGAAAAAAAGGAAAAAAGGTGTGTACTTTTTCCAGCAGGGATCATATAGTTTGAATTAATGGCAACATTAGTTACAAAGAGATGATTGTGTAATTCTGCAAGTGTGAGAATTTGACATTCAATTGGACAAGATGCCGATTTGATGACTATAAGTTTGAATGATTTAGCTTGATTTTGTACAGCTCTCATTTTTGCATCCTAAGATTTCTTGTGAAGAATGCTAGAGCTTGTTTGTCTGAAATAGCTTGTCTGAGATAGTAATTTGAAGAGGAAGGATGAGTCAAGCTATTGTTCCCGCTACCTTGCAAGGGTCTAAGAAGAAGGAGGAGGTTACACTAAAGAAGTATGTGGAAGAATTTTCTGAGTTACTGCCTAGGACTATGAATACAAATAGTGCAAATTGGGATGAATGGAAAAATAGATGGTGCCAATGCAGGAACTCGGTCACCCCGAAATACTCTGGTAATACCTTATTCCATTATTTCTGGAATAATAGGATTAAAGCAGTTCCCATTTGCAATCCATGGGATTTGAATATGGAAAAATTGATTGTACCTAATGTTTATATTGACATAGGCCTTATTAGGGAACTGGCTAAGAATTACTGCCTACTAGCTAGGGTAATCAGGAAGAAAAATAAAGAGACCCTAGTTTCCATAGATAGGAGGTCAGTGGCAGAAGGATCACTGGTGCATTATGCATAGATATTGATTTAAAGAAAATTAAGGCAGATTATATCAAGAGAGAGGATTTGATTAAGAAATATGAAATGCCCAAATTCATGCCCAAGGTAGATAGGCACCTGGTGAAAATCCTAGACAATCTCAAATCACCTTTTGACTTATCATTATTTCATCATTACATAAAGTGCACGGTCTATGGTTTGAACATATTTTTAGGTTTTGATAGAGATTCTACAGTGCCACAAGATTTACTTATGATGGCTATGAACATTTAGCACTTGGAGGTTAATATTGATGCATATGATCTTATATTATAATAGGGCATCTATGGATAAAGAGCTTGAATTGTTTGTTTCAGAGTATGGTGTTGAAGAACCAATCCAAAGATGGACTCAGAATGTCTACAATAGTTCCCAAGTTTTGTGATCCAGAACAATTTATACAAACAACCTTGAGAATAATGACTCCTTGGTAGAAGATTAGAGATCATGATCCAATGGATTATGAAGATGTTGTAAGGAATAAGTTAAACAAGCAAGAAGTCAAGGAAAGGAGAAGGAAATGGAATGACCTCGTTAGGGAAGAAGTTGAATGGAAAGAATTTGACAATTCTTTCTCTAGTTTTTCCCCTAATCTCCCATATTTACAAAGGATATAGGAAATGCTTAAGTCCTATGATACTCTAATTGCACAGGTACCACAGTTCAGTGCTGAGGATGCACAATCTCAAGGGTCCCCATTTCCTATTGCATTGTATGACTAACAACATCAAGAACAAGACAAAGAACAACAAGAAGAAGAGAAATAGGAAGAATAAGAGGCCAGTGAGGAAGCCACCTTGGCTAGAGAACCACCCAGGAAGAAAAAAAAGAAAGAGTACAAGATGGTGCAGGACAGGAAGAGTATGGCCAAGGCCATGATTACTGAACATGGAAAATACTTAAGAAGATTGAAGAAACAATTACAAAAGGAGCCACAGGAAGAAGGCCAAGGTGATAATCATATGGTTTTATTTCAGGAAATGGATGATAGAGTAATGATGGAAAAATAATTCATTGAGGATGATGAATTTATAAAGTCTAAAGAGTTTAAGACTTTTCTGATAAAATTGAAACAAAGGGACTTGAATCAAGGTTTGACTGCAGGTGAAGGCCAATCAGATAAGAATGAAGAGATTGTGAAAACACTCCAGGATTATGATCCTGAGAGTGAATTAATCACTGTGGGGCAAGCCAGGTTGTTGGTATAGAACAATGGATTAACGTTGATGCCTGGTTGGGATTTACAATCCACATTTGTTATTGATCAAATCAGGAGGAAAGAAGATCCCCTATTAAAAATAGAGCTTGAGATGGATGAAGTGTTGAAAGGATCAGGTTTTGATCCTAAATCCAAGACTCTGGCTATATGGTCATTGGCCCCTGCCACACAAAAGCCTCTGGTCATGACTATAAAAGCGGAAAAGAGGGTAGATAGAATAATTTGGAACTTGTAGAACACTTCAGACACTGAGATAGCTCAGTTAATGACATAAGTTTCATTCATGAACTTGGCAAAGGTTGATGACCTGTCCAAGAGGTATGAAACAACTTTTGGCCAAATGATGGCCTTAGCAAAAAAACATGAAGAAGTGGTAATTCATAACCACAATTTAGGTGAGCAAATTGTGAAATTAAAGGCAAAATTGGAAGAAAGTATAAGAGAAAAGACTCCAATCCTTGAGGAAATAGCAAAAGTTGAGACAAATGTTGCTATTGGAGTAAAGGAGGATTCAACATTGGTAGAAGGCCAATCCAAAGATCTGTCACAGGAGAAAAACATAAATGTTATGTCTATTATGTTGCCCATATTGTAGCACAGGACTGATGTTTTAAAATAGAAAATTGACATAGTATATACACTATATGGGTCATTACAAGAAGCTTCGAAGATAGCTATAGAGGCCATGATTTTCTTGGAACCCGCTTTCAAAGTTTGGTCAGGGAGGGAAAGGCTCATGGATAAATTGAAAACCGCTATGTTATATAGAAATGAATTCCTAGATAAGATAATAGATACCATGGAAATGATTAGTGAGTTGAATGACACTTTTTTCCATTTTCAATGGAAAATCTGATTTGATAGATAACAAGCTACAGCTATTTGGTGATCAGTGCCCCTCCCTGATCCCAAATTTTTTTGATGAAGTAGGTGTTTTAAAAACACAATCAAATTAGATAGCTAGCTTTGATGGAATACTCAAAAAATCAAGATTTGAAGCAACATTTAGAAAATGATATAAATGCTAAGTACTGCAATGAATTAATTGATAACCTCTTCAATATTGAGAGAGATATGGCCAAGTTTGTTTTTGAGGCCAGAACAGCCATTGATGCCAGGTGGATAGAAGTTGTTGCAAGATTGGAGAAGGAAAAGACCTTTGATTGGCCCACCATCAAATAGGTGAACATGTGGGAGGCGAAGCTGAAAGGATGAGGATGATACTGTCAACAACAACAACAAACCTTATTCAGACTTCACTAATAGTTGCCACTCGTGTTCTGTTGCAATTTTTTTAATGTCAGTTGCAAAGTTGTTGCAAAAGATTTTGTAAATATTTCCTAGTAAGTCCATAGCTTGTTGCATCCTTAGTTATAAAAGGATTCCAAGACTACTGGGAAAGACAGCCATTTTTATTTTTAGAATGAAAGTATAATTGTATAAATTATGGTTCAAAACCAATCCAATAGGATTTTTTGAAAATTACTGTTGAATGTAGCAAGCAACTTTGATTATGAATAGAAATGAAATCCATTAATAGTTTCTGAAGCATATAATGAGTATTATGTCTTCATTTTGATGTTCTAAATTTTATTTAAATTGAATATTCAAGGAATGTCCAATTTATACATCTGTCAGGTAGACTATGAAATAGCTTTAGGGTTCTTTCTATTGGCAAGTTGACTTCCTGAGGATGCATGACTCATTTTGTGTTTTCATCATGCAACAAATTCATACTAAGTTTCTGTCAAAGATAACTCAGAAGAAAAAATGACTAAGTATGGAAACAGGGCAGACAGAGATATTCAGTGATCAACACATCAATGCACATGCGAGAGATCAAGTCAGATTATGCACATTCAGATATATGTTTTATGACATGTGTACATACTGCATCTAGACATGCATAGTATGGAACAATAGTATGGAGAAGTTATAGACAAATCAGTAAACCAGCAGTCCAGAAGACAGAGCATGGAAGCTGACTAGTGTTTTGATCAGCGTGAATTATTTTGTTATGTAATAGCTAAGCACCTTTGATTATATGTTTTTAATAATGTAATTAGCATTTTTTTAAACATGCTTGAGCCGACTTGTTCAGAAGAGTTGTGTATTTTGTTTTAGGGCCGACTAGAGTCTTGTTTTGGGTTGCACCTATTCGAATATGAACATATAAGTATGTAATGTAAAGTTATGTTACAAGTGTCAATTATTATGTAAGAGGAAGACATAGAAGAGTAGTATGATGAAGTCAATATATGATATAGCTCTTTAAGAGAGTAAGAGCATTCGCGCATACACGAAACTGATCAGACAACAGTGTCATCACAACAGTTCACTTTTGATATAGTGTATGTCAAATTTTAGAAGTTTGTAGCCTTCATCCTATTGGGCAGTGAGCCTAGGTAGTGAGCCATATACCTTTAACAGGGTTTTGTAAAAGACTCCTAATAGGGTCAGACCTTTAACCAAGTCATTGTACTCATATTGTAAAGACTGCTTCTAATAGGGCAAAGGAACTTTAACAGGTTCATTATACTAGTACAATATTTGTGGGAACTAATTCCCACCGGGGTTTTCCTCTGATCAAGGTTTCCTCGTAATCATATCATGTGTTATGAGTTCTTATGTTAAGCTTCATTCAATGTATGTTTGATTTATGTTTAAGTTGCTGAAAAGTAATTAATAGAAAAACACTGATTCACCCCCCCCTCCCCTCAGTGTTTCTAACAATTGGTATCAGAGCTCTGGTCCTCTGAAAGAAATCTTAACCGCCTAAGGAGATCACGGACTCAGCAAAAGAAAAACATTTGAAAAAGAATCTTGAAGCAGGTCTTGAAAATCTTGATAGATCTGAAAAATAAAATGAAGAACTTAGACTGAAAGCTAATGGCTCACAAATGTTTATCAATAAATTAAGAAAAGATTTGAAAGATTGTTCTACAAGTGATTTAGGGAAAATGATCAAAAAGATCAATGAAGAGAATATGTCTTTAAAAGATAAAATTGAAAATCTGGATGAACATCTCACAGACAGCCAAATTGCTATTGAAGAAAAGATCAAAGAAAGCAAACAACTAGATGATGAACTCTTAAAAGAAAACATGAAAGTCTTGGAATTGGAAAACATAAAGAAGAAGTTGGAATCTGAATTAATAGAAGCAAAGGATAAGATTGATAAACTCCACACAAGTTCTGATTCACTTCAATCTCAGCTTAATGCACAAAAGCAAAAAGGCGACACTACTAGTCTTGGATATAGTGTAGCACAAATTGAAATCAATTCATTGCAAGAAAGAAAGAAAGCACATGAAGCATCTTCAGAAGCAAAGAAAGTTGAAAATGTTGCAGAGATTAAAACAGATCCACCTAAAGGGGAAATCAAGCAA
>MU224894.1:778455-801032 GCA_018584345.1 Thuja plicata
AGTGAGCCTAGGCAGTGAGCCATATACCTTTAACAGGGTTTTGTAAAAGACTCCTAACAGGGTCAGACCTTTAACCAGGTCATTGTACTCATATTGTAAAGACTGCTTCTAACAGGGAAAAGGAACTTTAACAGGTTCATTATATTAGTACAATATTTGTGGGTACTAATTCCCACTAGGGTTTTCCTCTGATCAAGGTTTCCCCGTAATCATATCATGTGTTATGAGTTTTTATGTCAAGCTTCATTCAATGTATGTTTGATTTATGTTTAAGTTGCTGAAAAGTAATTAATAGACAAACACTGATTCACCCCCCTCTCAGTGTTTCTAACACTTTCAAGGAAATACTAAAATTGCCTTAGGAATATTTCAGTAAGATTCAGGGTATTCAATAAATTTGATGAATTAATTTGTTATGTGTGTTAAGATAGATATATAAGGTATATCTATGTTTATGTCAGATGTTGTAGTTGTTTTAAGTTCATGTTCATGATCAATCTGGTTTAAATTGTTCATAAGTAACTCCATGCTTTAGGACTAAGCACTTGTTTGTGTCCATTCAAAATAGGTGACTATCACTTTTAAAATTGATCTTTACCTTTATATGTTGATCTGTTTCAATAAATATTACAGTGATCAACTCCTGTATTCCCATCTATATTCTATTGGAATAATTTAGTGATTTTATTGTTCTGAGTTAGAAGTGTAATCCCGCTCGAGTTAATGGAGCTCAAAGTGTACGAGGTTTAAAAAACCTTGTTTCTGTCATTTCTATATCTTGCATGGTCAATGCCTGGGATAAATAGAGCAATCTCTCTAAGAGTATTTTCATATCAGTGAGAAAAGGAACTAACAAAAAATGACAACTCTACTGGGGAATTTTATCAAGGAATGCATGAAAGGTTAGTCTGATGATAACATTCCATACTATAGATTCCTTGAAATCTAGTTTTTGAAATCACAAGTTGTGTATTGCACTTTAATTGAATCATATCCTCAAATATCATTGTCAAGGTGAATTTTCTTTACTTTTTTCCCAAGGTTTTTGGGTGGCGACTCTGAGTTATTGGTTATAGTGTTTCCAAGGGAAATACTAGCAGATCAAGTGTGTGAAATTTCATTTTGGAAAAAATGAGGAATACAAAAGAAAACACAAAAAATCACTCTCAGGCAACTTCAGAGAGTGATATTTCTAAAAATTCTAGAAGAAACCATTCTAGGAAAGGAGAATCTTATAAAAATACTTCTTGGAAGCCTAGATCTATAGGCCCCAGTCAGTCCTTAGGTACTATTCTTGAGAAAGAAATAAGCGAACCCATGAATCCTGAGTCTGACACTACTGGTTACTTTGATGATATATTTAACCCTAGGCTAAAAAATATATATCAAGAAAAGGGTGAGACATCATCATATTTCAAGGGTATCCCTTATGAACATGTTGAGGACCAAAAGGAAGACAACCTGATGAATATCTATGATTCTTCTAGTTTTGATAGTGAGGGAGTCCTCAGAGATAATGACCTTCTGAAGAGGGAATTAGATGAACTCTTTCTTATCAAGAAAAAAAATGATGAGGCTAGAGAGGAGCAAATTATAAATGCAATCACTGAAAGGGAAAATTTGAAGAAACGGGTTGCCCAATTAAAATTGGCAGCTCAGGGTGCTAATGAAGGATTTCATGGCTTGAATAAAGGACTCTTTGGAGATGTAGACACCCTGAGAAAAGAATTCCAAGAAAGAGAAAACCTACTTAAGAAAAATGATCCCAAAGATACAGACCCTATGGTGAGGCAAGTCATCAATTATGAAAATAAAAAACCCCCCAAGTCTTTGATCCTCACACCAAATGTATCAATAGTTAATGTTACATAAATAGGTATTGAAAAGGGAAAACAAAAGCTCACAGAAATTAAATTCTCTGAACCTAAGACTGAACAATATATATCTCAAGATGTGTTTTCAATAGATATGGAATTAGAAAGGGTGAGAAAAGCCAAAGATGATATTGCAAAACAGTTGGAAAGGGCAGAGCTAGAAGCTGCTGCTGCAGAGATGAAAAGAAGAATTGCCTTTTTGAGTCCCATAACTAGCTCTAATGATATTATTGTGACTAATCAGATTATGCCTGTGTTTAATTCTAATGTTCAAGCCAATAATGCCAACACAAGTACTTAGACATATGGTGCAACTCAAGGATTTGCATCATAGTTAGGGGTAAGTGGAATCAATAGAAATATTGCCCACCAAAATATAGGTATTAGCCAAAGCATTGGTAATATTGGATAGAATGCTGGCCAAAATATGGGCACTAATTTTCAAAGAAGACCTATGCATTTGGAGAGATGTAGGCAATTGTTTTTTGACGGTATCCCTGGCAAACCAAATCCTATTCCTAATGAGGTCAGAGATAAGATTCCCAAATTCAGTGGGAATAATGTTGTAACTGGTGAAGAACACCTAAAAGTATTTTCAGATACAATGAATGATTATGAGATTGGATATGAGGATGCTGTGATGAAATTATTTGTGCAATCTTTAACTAAGGATGCAAGAGACTGGTACCGGGGTTTGCCTGATCATAGTATCTATTCTTGGGATGAATTTGTTAGAAGTTTCAAAGAACAGTATGGTGATAAGATACATTTTGGTTTTATGTTGAATGAATTCAACAGTTTGAAGAAATTCACTAATGAAGGCATTGTTGAATTCAATGTAAGATTTAAAAAGGCTATGTATAAGTTGTTCCAAGTATTGAGACTTGATGAAAATGTATGCGTCACCACCTATTGTGATGCTTTGGATGGAAAAACTGCTTACTTTCTTAGAGATAAGGATCCTCAAACTATGAGAGATGCATATAAATTGGCCATAAACATAGAAAGCAACAGGAGAGATTCTGGAAAGCTTGGTAAATGGGATGACAATAGACTTTGGAAAGAGTAAAAAACACAATCAAATAAAAATCCCAAGGAAGAAGATAAGATGGATGCAGTGGTAACTGTGGTGAAAGATCTTTCTACCAAGGTAGACAAGAATGAAAAGGGATTTCACAATAATAGGCCATAATACCAAAGACAAGATAAACCTTATAGACTTCAAGATTTCCCTTATAAAACTCAGTGGAAGGATGGGAAACCTATGTCAGAAGAGCATAATGATCCTAAGAACAAGGATATCCCTGATCCATTAAAAAACAATAGTGCGCATAATGTGGAAAATACTCCTTGGTGCATGTCCAGTAATATGCCTCATTCCCCATATCAATGTGCAATAGCTCAGGGCTTGGTGGATCAACATGAAAATATTGGAACATAAGAAAGTCAAGGTGAGAAGAAACCTACTATAAATATGTGTGCACTTACTATTGAAGATGACAATGGTAACTCAGAAGAAGAGTTAGAAGAAGATATTCTAATCACAATAAACAATACAAGTACTAAGTTAGAGGACTTTCAAATTGGGATGCCTAATGATGAAGAGATAAGATTTTTAACCATTGCTGCTGTAACACAAGAAAGAAGTTCATATTAGCTTAGGAATAGAAAATTTGATCAAAATGGGAAACAACTTGATTCACATGTCATTACAAAAGTCAAAAATGAAGGAGCTACAGAAGATGAACTGAAAGATGCCTTAGTTAAAGAAGACAGAGTTACTCCTACTCATGACCAAAAACAAGACAGTTAAAAGAGAGTAAAGGTAAAACATCTTCTGACAATGTCATGAGTTTCCCAACTTTTAACATGAAGCAAGCCTTATCTCAGATGAAAGTCTATGTTCCTTTACTTGAGATGTTTAAAATTAAAGAACACCGAGAAGCAACCTTTTCATTATTATCTGATTTGCTTGGTATACATGACAATACTATTTTGAATGATGAACTGAAAGGTGAGCAAGAAGAAAAAGATGGAATCCCAATCTGTTTGGGAAATATAATTGTCCAAGAGCCAGATCAGATTGATCCTTTTATGTTACACTACTCACAAACAATATGTTGCTTAAAAAATGTATGATGGATTCAGGAGTTACTGCTAATGTGATGACCTACACTATTATGAAACAATTGGGTTTAAAGGTGGATACTTCTTGTGGTAAATGTTATGCCATGGAAAATAGGGAAGTACCTGTAGTAGGGACTTTGCAAGGGTTAGAGATAAAACTTGTTGCATACCCTGAGGTCACTTTTAAAATAGATGTTGTGGATGTGGATTCACCACCCCATTATGGCATGCTCTTATCAAGACAATGTGCTACAACCATTGGAGGACATGTACAATTGGATTTTTCTTTTTCTACCATTTCCGTAAATGGGAAAGAAGCAAAACTATTGAGGGAGCCCAGATCTCTTTTTTATGTTGAGAAGGTTCAAGCAAGCATGTTGAATTTATTTGTGGATGTAGATATAAATAATTTCAAGGTGGAAAAGATTCAACCATAGTTGAAAAACACAGATCCCATAGTGGAAAAAATAGAATTGCAACAGCTTGGACTATGATAGATGTACTTTGACGGAGCATGCTCTAGAGAAGGGTTAGGAGCTGGTATACTATTTGTCTCTCCATCAGGTATTACTTTCAAATACTCATTTTTTATGTCATTTCAATGTACAAACAATATAATTGAGTATGAGGCATTGTTACTGGGATTAGAAATAGCATTAAAGAATGGTATTAAGTTATTGAGAGTTTTTGGTGATTCAGAGCTAGCTATTTCCCAAATTAGATAAAGATATGCTGCTAAGAATGATAGGTTGAAACAATATAAGCATGCTGTATGGGATAGAATTGATTTTTTTGATGCATTTTCCATTGAGTGGATAGAGAGATCTAAGAATATCATGGAATATTTTTTGGCCAATGAAGCTCTGAAAAATGATGATCTAATGCTGGCAGGGATATCTATTGTGGAGATTAAAACTAGGCCTGCAATTCCTGATAATGTATATAATTGGAAAGTTTTTGAGAGTGATGAGGATATCCTGAATTTCATTCAATGTGTGGATAATTATAATGGTCAAGTCATTGATTTTAATAATTTGATAGAGATTATCGATGGGAAGGAAACTATTTTTGGCAATGAAATTCTGCAGTTACAGACAAATGAAATCACTAAAGGATTGACTCAATTAGAGGGATTGTTTACTGATAATGATAGTCATATGTGCCAAAAGTTTACTGCCAAGTTGGATGATTTTGAGGAGGTAAACCTAGGATCAGAGTGTGGTCCTAGAATTGTGTATATTGGAAAGAAGTAGGCTCCTCATGTGAGGACTAATTTGATTAGCCTGATGAAAAGATTCAAACATATTTTTTCTTGGTCTTATGAAGACCTTAAGGATTATAGGAAAGATTTATTTCAACGTGAAATTATAGTAAAAGATGATATTAAGCCTTTTAGACAAAAAAAGGCCAATCAATCCTTTGTTGGCCCCCAAAATGCAGCAAGAATTGGCAAAGCTCAGAGAAGCTGGGATCATAAAACCAATCAGGCATTCTTCTTGGGTGTGTAATTTGGTCCATGTCAGAAAGAAAAATGGAGATATCAGGCTATGTGTTGATTTTAGGAATCTTAATGTAGCCTCATTAAAAGATAATTATTCCTTGCCAAACATAGAGGCAATGCTGCAAAGAGTAACTGGTTGTGATCTTTTATCTATGATGGATGGTTTTTATCACTCACTCACGAGGGATTAACTCTTTTAAAAGAAGATCTAGTGAGTCCGTGATGATTTAAAGTATTGTGTGTCGCATAGTCGCTATGATATTATGTTTATAAATTTATGCTTTGCAACTGAGCGAATGTTGTTAAAAAAGGGTCTGGTCACACACCTGTGTTAGGTTTTCATGTATGTCTTTTTAATTCAGCGAGTGTGTGAGGAAGTTAGGTTGTAGATATTGCTCACTCGCACAATTTCTAACTCATATGTGTTTTACAGTGCAAGTAAGCGATTCGTTGTGTGGAAATTATCAGTTGAAAGTTTGTGCTTAGTCACTAAGGTGTATTCAATGTTATAAAAGGTATGCGAGTATGCGACTATGAGATCAATTATGTTCTCGCTCACCCGCTGATGATTTGAAGTCTAAAGAAATGAGCTCGCGAGTATGCAACAAGGAAAAGAAAAGGCTATCGCTCACTTGCCCATGAATAAAGATAAAAGGAAAATGCTCTGTGGGTATGCGATTGAAGAAAGTATGTTGGCAACCGCCCACTCGCTGTTGATAAGATAGTTAAGTTTTCAAGCTAAGCCGCTCACAGATTGAAGTAAATAAAAAGGGGTTAGCGAGTGAGCGATTAGTGAGTTTTAAGATTTTTATAAAAGTACTCACACAGCCGTAAAGGATTAAGTCATAGAGAATTTTCAACAGCGAGTCTGCGACTGAGAAGAAAAGGGGTCATTGCTCTCTCGCTAATATTATAAGTTGAAGTGTTTTGCAGCATGACTGCGTGACCAGAAAATAATACATGGTTATTTTGAAAGCCCACTCACTCGCTCAAGGAAAAGACATGATAAGTGAGGATCAGTGAGTGTGCGACTAGGAGATGAGTGAGTAATAAAGACCATGTCGCTTACTCGCAGAGTTTCAATGAAAGTAAGATCCTGAGCGGCGAGTCCGCGACTGATGAAAAGAAATAATGATGTCGCTCACTCACTCAAATACAAACATAAAGCATTAAGAGATAAAAATTCCACGATTGAGAAGTAATGAAGCTGTCAGTAAGGTCATCACCCAGTCGTGGATCATACAAGCCAAAGCAAAGATAGAGTGCGAGTACATGACTAAATGAAGAAAAGGGTATTGTTGCTCACTTGCGAGAACAAATTTGAATATGAGAAAGGTACAGTGAGTTGGTGACAAATTGACATGTGGTTCATTTCAAGCCTACAAGGGCAAAAAAGGAAAAAAGGTGTGTACTTTTTCCAGTAGGGATCATACAATCTGAATTAATGGCAGCATTAGTTACAGAGAGATGATTGTGTAATTCTGCCAGTGTGAGAATTTGACATTCAATTGGACAAGATGCCAATTTGATGACTATAAGTTTGAATGATTGAGCTTGATTTTGTACAGCTCTCATTTCTGCATCCTAAGATTTCCTGTGAAGAACGCTAGAGCTTGTTTGTCTGAGATAGTAATTTGAAGAATAAGGATGAGTCAAGCTATTGTTCCCGCTGCCTCACAAGGGTCTGAGAAGAAGAAGGAGGTTACACTAAAGAAGTATGTGGAAGAATTTGCTGAGTTGCTGCCTGGGACTTTGAATACAAACAGTACAAATTGGGATGAATGGAAAGATAGATGGTGCCAACGCAGGAACCCGGTCACCCCAAATTACTCTAGTAATACCATATTCCATTATTTCTAGAATAATAAGATTAAAGAAGTTCCCATTTGCAATCCATGGGATTTGAATATGGAAAAATTGATTGTACCTGATGTTTATATTGACATAGGCCTTACTAAGGAACTAGCTAAGAATTACTGCCCAGTAGCTAGGGTAATCAGGAAGAAAAATAAAGAGACCCTAGTTTCCGTAGATAGGAGGTCAGTGGCAGAAGTTTTTAGGATCACTGGTGCATTATGCATAGATATTGATTTGAAGAAAATTAAGGAAGATTATATCAAGAGAGAGGATTTGATTAAGATATATGAAATGCCCAAATTCATGCCCAGGGTAGATAGGCACTTGGTGAAAATCCCAGACAATCTCAAATCGCCTTTTGGCTTATCATTATTTCATCATTACATAAAGTGCATGGTCTATGGTTTGAGCAGAGTTTTAGGTTTTGATGGAGATTCTATAGTGCCACAAGATTTACTTATGATGGCTATGAACATTCAACACCCGAAAGTTAATACTGATTATGACTATGTGGGATACATAGTTGATGCTATTCATGCTGCATTAGTGGAGATACAATCAGATGCTCCAGTACCTATGTTAAAGCATTATTCTCATCTGACGTATATGATCTTATATTATAATAGGTCATCTATGGATAAAGAGCTTGAATTTTTTGTTTTAGAGTATGGTGTTGAAGCACCAATCCAAAGATGGACTCAGAATGTCTACAACAGTTCCCAGGTTTTGTGATCCAGAATAGTGTATACAAACAACCTTGAGAAGAATGACTCCTTGGCAGAAGATTAGAGAACCTGAGCCACTAGATGATGAAGATGTTGTAAGGAATAAGTTAAACAAGCAAGAAGTCAAGGAAAGGAGAAGGAAATGGAATGACCTCCTTAGGGAAGAAGCTGAATGGAAAGAATCTGACAATTCTTTCTCTAATTTTTTCCCTGATCTCCCATATCTACAAAGGATAGAGGAAATGCTTAAGTCCTATGATACTCTAATGGTACAGGTACCACAATTTAGTGCTAAGGATGCACAATGTCAATGGTCCCCAATTCCTATTGCATTGCACGACCAACAACATCAGGAACAACATGAAGAACAATAGGAAGAAGAGCATCAGGAAGAAGAAGAGGCCAGTGAGGAAGCCACCTCGGCTAGAGAACCACCCAAGAAGAAACAAAAGAAAGAGCACAAGATGGTGCAGGAAAGGAAGAGTATGGCCAAGGCCATGATTACTAAACATGGCAAATACTTAAGAAGATTGAAGAAACAAATACAAAAGGAGCCACAGGAAGAAGGCCAAGGTGATAATCAGATGGTTTTATTTCAGGAAATGGATGAAAGAGTAATGATGGAAAATGAATTCATTGAGGATGATGAATTTATAAAGTCTTAAGAGCTTAAGATTTTTCTGACAAAATTGAAACAAAGGGACTTGAAACAAGGGTTGACTGCAGGTGAAGGCCAATTAGATAAGAATGAGGAGATTGTGAAAATACTCCAGGATTATGATCCTTAGAGTGAATTAATCACTGTGGAGGAAGCCAGGTTGTTGGTACAGAACAGTGGATTGATGTTGATTCCTGGTTGGGATTTACAGTCTACATTTGTTATTGATCAAATCAGGAGGCAAGAAGATCCCCTGTTAAAAATAGAGTTTGAGATGGATGAAGTGTTGAAAGGATCAGGTTTTGATCCTAAATCCAAGACTCTGGCTATATGGTCATTGGCCTCTGCCACACAAAAGCCTCTGGTCATGACTATCAAAGAGGAAAAGAGTGTAGACAAAATGATATGGAACTTGCAGAACACTTCAGACACTGAGATAGGTCAGTTAATGACACAAGTTTCATTCATGAACTTTTCAAAGGTTGATGACCTATCCAAGAGGTATGAAACAACTTTTGGCTAAATGATGGCCTTAGCGAAAAAACATGAAGAAGTGGTAATTCATAACCACGATTTAGGTGAGCAAATTATGAAATAAAGGAAAAATTGGAAGAAAGTAGAAGAGAAAAGACTCCAATCCTTGAGGAAATAGCAAAAGTTGAGACAAATGTTGCTATTGGAGTAAAGGAGGATTCAACATTGGCAGAAGGCCAATCCAAAGAACTGTCACAGGAGAAAAACATAAATGTTATGTCTATTATATTTCCCATATTGCAGCATAGGATTGATGTTTTAAAACATAAAACTAACATAGTATATACACTATATGGGTCATTACAAGAAGCTTCGAAGACAGCTATAGAGGCCATGATTTTCTTGGAACCCACTTTCAAAGTTTGGTCAAGGAGGGAAAGGCTCATGGATAAATTGAAAACCCCTATGTTATATAGTGATGAATTCCCAGATAAGATAATAGATACCATGGAAATTATTAGTGAGTTGAATGACACTTTTTCCTTTTTCAATGGCAAATCTGATTTGATAGATAACAAGCTACAACTATTTCGTGATCAGTGCCCTCCCTAATACCAAAAATTTATGATGAAGCAGGTGTTTTAAAAACACAATCAGATTGGATAGCTGGCTTTGATGGCATACTCAAAAATGAAGATTTGAATCACCATTTAGAAAAGGATATAAATGCATAGTACTACAATGAATTAATTGATAACCTCTTTAAGATTGAGAGAGATATGGCCAAGTTTGTTTTTGAGGCCAGAACCGCCATTGATGCCAGGTGGATAGAAGCTGTTACAAGATTGGAGAAGGAAAAGACCTTTGATTGGCCCACTGTCAAAGAGGTGAACAGCTGGGAGGTGAATCTAAAAGGATGAGGAGGATATTGTCAACAAAAACAACAAACCTTATTTAGACTTCACCAACAGTTGCCACCCGTGTTCTGTTGCAAATTTTTATTTTATGTTGTTTGCAAAGTTGTTGCAAAAGATTTTGTAAATCTTTCCCAGTAAGTCCGTAGCTTGTTGCATCCTTAGTTATAAAAGGTTTCCAAGACTACTAGGAAAGACATAGCCATTTTTATTTTGAGAATGCAAGTATAATTGTATAAATTCTGGTTCAAAACCAATCCAATAGGGTTTTTTGAAAATTACTGTTGAATGTAGCAAGCAAATTTGATTATGAATAGAAATGAAATCCATTAATAGTTTCTGAAGCATATAATGATTATTATGTCTTCATTTTGGTGTTCTGAATGTTATTTAAATTGAATATTCAAGGAATGTCCAATTTATACATCTGTCAGGCAGACTATGAAATAGCTTTAGGGTTCTTTCAAGGAAAGACTAAAATTGCCTTAGGTACATTTCAGTAAGATTTAGGGTATTCAATGAATTTGATGAATTAATTTGTTATGTGTGTTAAGATCTAGATATATAAGGTATATCTATGTTTATGTCAGATGCTTTAGTTGATTTAAGTTCATGTTCATGATCAAGCTGGTTAAAATTGTTCATAAGTAACTCCATGCCCTAGGACTAAGCACTGGTTTGTGTCCATTCAAAATAGGTGACTATCACTTTTAAAATTGAGCTTCACCTTTATATGTTGATCTATTTCAATAGATATTACAGTGATCAACTCCTGTATTTCCATCTATATTCTATTGGAATAATTTAGTGATTTGATTGTTCTGAGTTAGAAGGGTAATCCCGCCCGAGTTAATGGAGCTCAAAGTGTAGGAGGTTTAAAAAACCTTGTTTCTATCATTTCTATATCTTGCATGGTCAGTGCCTAGGATAAATAGAGCAACCTCTCTGAGAGTATTTTCATACTACCAAGAAAAGGAACTAACAGGACCCCTAGTGTCTTTCTCAGGTACTCAAATGTATCTTTGGGTAATGGCTTTGTGAATATCAACTAATTGTTCCTTGGATTGAACATATTCTAGTATCACCTCTTTCTCTTGCACTTGTTCTCTTAAGTAATGATACTTGATATCAATATGCTTTGTCTTAGCATGCATGACTGGATTCTTAGAAATATTTATTACACTGGTATTATCACAAAAGATAATCATTGGCTCAAGAATATTCATATTCATACCTTCCAATAATTATTTGATCCATGCAATATTAGAACAGTTTGCAGTAGCAGCCACATATTCTACTTCTACAGTCGATTGTGAGATACATCCTTTCTTTTTACTGATCCATGTGACAAGTCTGTCACCCATGAAGAATGCTCCTCCAGTTGTGCTCTTTCTGTCATCTAAGTTTCCAGCCCAATCTACGTCTATATAGGCTTGAAGCTCAATTTTTGCCTTGTCTTTTATACCATAAGCCTTGGTCCTTGGTGTGCTTTAGACATCTTAAAATTATCTTTACAAAAATCATGTGTAATTCTTTGGGATTAGAGGATAATCTTGCAACTAATCCAACTGCATGTGCTATATCTGGTCTAGTGTGAACCGCATACATTAGTTTTCCAATCATTGATCTATACAAGGTTTGATTTACCTCATATGATTTGTCTTCTTTTGTCAGCTTACATAGAGTTTCCACAGGTGTTCCAACTGGCTTGGAATCTTCCATCTTTAATATCTTCAACACTTCCTTGATGTATTTGGATAGAGTGATATATATGCATGCATCTTTTTGGAGAGTTTGTAGACCAAGAAAGAATTTGATCTTCCCAAACATCGACATCTCAAATTCGTTTCTCATTTCATTAGCAAAATATTTACATAACATATCATTACCCCCAAATATGATATCATCAACAAATATTTCAGCAATCAAAATGTTATCATTAGAATATTCTTTTAAGTACATCTTGCTATTTTCACTTGTTCTTACAAATCCAATGCTTATGAGATAGGAGTGAAGTCTTTCATACCAAGCTCTAGGTGCTTGTTTCAATCCATACAAGGCTTTGTGTAGTCTACATACCATGTTCCTCCTGTCTGGATCAACAAACCCTTCTGGTTGTTCAATGTATACCTCTTCTTCTAGTATTCCATCTAGAAATGCAGATTTGCCATCCATTTGGTATACCTTGAATCCTTTGAATGCAACATATGAAAGTAAGATTCTTACTCCTTATAGTCTAGAAATAGGTGCAAAGGTTTCTCCATAATCAATACCTTCTTCTTGTGCATACCCCTTGCATATTAACCTTGCTTTATTCCTTGTGACTTCTCCATTCTCATTCAGCTTGTTTCTGAATATCCATTTGGTACCGATGACATTCTTGTCATATCATCTCGATACTAATGTCCATGTTATGTTATTATCAATCTATTCTATTTCTTCATTCATAGCACTGAACCATTCTTCATTTTCAAGTGCAATATTAATAGATTTAGGCTCAAAATCACAAATTAAACATCTAGTATTTAGTGACTTACTTCTTGTTCTCATTCTAGCCTTCTTGTCTCCTATGATCTGGTTCTGTGGATGGTGTCTTCTGACATACTTGGAAAGTATTGGTTTAGTTCTTTGTTCATCATGTTGATCATCATGTTGACCTTCATTCTGATCTCCATCACTTCAAACATCATTTTGAGGATTTTCCTAATTTTCAGTATTTGCAGCCTGATGCTTGGGTGCAATGTTTTGTTGCTCAGGAGCGATACACTATTGCTTGGGTAGAGTTTCAGGTTCTTTTGTGTAAACAAACCTGTTGTATTCTTCTATTTCTTTTCTTCTTTCCTCATCATTTTTCTTTACATATTCATCTATTCTGATATTTGCACTTTCAATGATCTTGTTAGAGGACTTGTTAAGACATTTATAAGGCTTGCTCTTGGTAGAATACCCTAGAAAGATAGCTTCATTAATTTTGGAGTCAAGATTTCCATTTCTATCATCTTTCAAAATATAACATTGACTACCAAAATTTTTGAAGTAACTTACGTTGGGTGTGTATCCATACCATAGCTCATAGGGTGTCTTCTTTGTGTCTTTCTTCAATTGTACTATGTTCAATATGTAGACAACAGTATCGACAGATTCCCTCTAGAATGTTTAAGTGATTCTTTTCTTAATCATCAGTGTTCTTGCACAATAAAAAATTGATCTATTTCTCCTTTCAGCAATCCCATTTTGCTGTGGTGTTCTTTGTGCAGAAACCTATCTTTTATTTCCATGCTCATTGCAACAGTTAGTGAATTTATCAGAAACAAATTCTCCTCCTCTATCTGATCTTAAGCATTTCAATTCCTTACAAATTTTTTTTTCTACCATAGCTTTATACCATTTAAACATCTTGAATGCTTCTAATTTTTCATTTAAGAACATAACTGTCATCATTCTAGAATAATCATCAACTAAGAGAATGAAATATCTATCACCATAATAAATCTTTGTTCTCATGGGTCCACATAGATCAATATGGACTAATTCTAGAATAGCAATAGATGTATGGGTTTTGCTCTTGAAACTAGACTTTTTCATCTTACCTTTTTGAAAATTCTTTCACATGATATGCTCTGGCTTTGACATGCTTGGTAAGCCTCTTACTTTCATTTTATTGATTATCTTAATCATGTTGTCAAAATTCACATGACATAATATTTTATGCCACAACCATATGTCTTCATTTCTAGCCAATAAACAAGTAGTCTTTATATCATCAAGATAGAATAGGTTACCTTTTGTCCATTCACTTTTGATCAACCTTCCTGATTAACTAAAGATCTCTGCCTTCTTATTATCAAATGCTACTCGGTGACATGTGTTATTTAGCTGTGAAACACTCAATAGATTATAGTTAAGTCCTTTTACCCAGTATGCATTTTCACATTTGATAAGGTTTTTCAACATTATGGTTCCTTTACCTTCAACTGGACAAGGTGTGTCATTACCCATTCTTACTGATCCACTATCATAATACCCTAAGCACACAAGGTCTGCTACCAATTGTTAGAATAATTGAGAGGGGGGGGGGGGGGGGGGGAATAANTTAGAATAATTGAGAGGGGGGGGGGGGGGGTGTGAATAATTGGTCTAAAAAAAATTCCAATAAATTAACCCAAAAACTTATTACCACAATTATAAGCCTCTAGTTATCTTCAGTTCTACAAGATGTATGTCTTGAAATAATCTCAACAAATAACTATTGCTCGGAGTTCACTGTTAAACCTTATTCTTACTAGTTACCAATTATAAGTCTTTCATTTAACGAAATGTAGTAAATAACTTAGTGTATACCGATCAATCCAGATTATTTTTGTGTAATGTAAAACACTAAAGTAATGACTCATAAACACATTGACACATAGATTTTTAACTTGGAAACCCTGTTAAGGGAAAAACCACTTGGGACCTGCAACCCAAAATTTTCACTCTTCTGAAGTGAGCTTGGTGAAGAGAAAACCCTGTTAAAGGTTACAAACACACTGTTAGGTGTGACCTTGTTAGAGGATTTAAATAGAATAGTTTGTCACTTGATATCTGGTATCTCTATGCTATCTTTATGACCAAACCTAGTGTAGTTTGTCACTTGATATCTGGCATCTCTATGCTATCTTCATGACCAAACATATTTATACTCCTTAGGATGTATCTCAATATATAAAGGATTGTTAAGTCATGCTCGGTTAAGAGACATTTGATCCAATGGTTAAATTGAAATAGTAAATTATCTGTTCACATATACAACTATAATTTGCATATTTTTAGATCTATTTTAAGTTCATAATACCTTTCTGATCAATGTATCTTTTCAATACATTTTTTCCACTTCTTTCTACTCGGTGATGTTGTGCTTCTTTGTTACTTGGTGTTTGCAGAAATATTTAGTTCTTTCCTCAGCTTGATTGATCAGGATTGTGTGAATTCTTTCACCAGTTTATCTTCAGTATCCTCTTCTCTATTCACCCCTAATTCAAAATGAATTAGCTTATCTCTTTATAGACATGATTTCACTATTTCTCAGTTCTTGGCTTTCTTTTTCTTGGTGTGATCCACAATTCTAGCCAATCTTTCTTTAAAACTATACTTCAAATTTATCCCATAGATTTATCTTAGACAACTGGAATAAAACAACTTTAAAACTATCTCTTGTCTATGGCTTTTAGCTTGTCGATGAAAACAATATTAAAAACCAGTTAACTCATTCTTTAGCTCTTTCCAGCTAAGTATTTTGTCATTTCTGAACTTCAGTTCTTTTTGGTGTTTAACTATTTGTTAGCTTGGTCAAAACTTCAGTTCTCCTTGGGTATCTCCGTCGAGGTTGTGTGTCAGTTGGGGTCTCTGTCCGTTGGGTAATACTGTGATTCTACTCATCGGTAATGCTTGTGATTCTACTCGTTGGTAATGCTTGCTTGGGCTTCTTTCTTGGGTATCCCTGTGACTTTCCTCTTGGGTTTCTCTATCCATCGGGGTGCACTGTCTGTCGGTGTTTGTAGTCACTTAGTGCATTTTGAACTTTTATGCATTACTGATAGCATAACCTTTATCTTTTTGGTTCTCTAAAGTCTTTGACACTATGTATATAACCAATCCAATTATATCAAGTTGACATCAATGAAAATACAATACATTAACTGATTTAATGTCTTACATTAACTTTCTGTAGCTTGGTGATCATCAACTTAACATGTTCAAACATTCAATCAGTTATAGTTCATCACCTATAACATGGGCTAGTCCATAAACATAATCATAAGACAATAACTAGCATATACTCATAATCAATGAGAGAAACATAACTAATAATCATAATCAATGTTCATGCAATATCCATCCAAAGCATAATCATCTAGAAACATAAAGATCAAGTCCTACATAATCAAACATGATAAATAGTCCATGGTAAACAAAGAAAATATGAAGATTGAAGATGTAATTGAAACAAACAATGATTCAGATCATGAGGAATCTAACTTTGTGAGAAGACTAAAGAAAGGGTCTAAAAATATAAAGGTAAGTTTAACTTCAAATGTTTTAATTGTAGAAGAATCGGTCATTATATTTACAGATGTATTTTCAAGGAACATAACTATAGAAGTCTTGATGATAATAAAAGAAATGATTATTATAGAAGAGATGAAAGAAATAAAAGAGAATATGATAGAGGTAATCTGAAGAAGAGTTTATGTTCAAAAGGGATCAATTCATCATAAGATGAATATTTTTATGATTCAAATGATGATACATTGTCTTTATCCATAAAGGAAGAAGGTAGTGAAAAGTCCATCACTTTGCATGTTGAAGAAAACAGTTAGAAATCAATTATTGTTTTAATTTCTCTACATACAAAAGAAGAATTGAAAGCTTGGGTAATTGATAGTGGATACTCAAATAATATGATTGGTGATAGAAAGATGTTTCTTGGCTTTGAAAAATATGATGGTGGATTGGTTAATCTTGGTGGTGAAGAGGGTGCACTGATTTATTGTAAGGGAACCATATCCATTGATGGTAAGAACAACACTAAAAATGTTTATTATTAGGGGTTTGAGACATAATATTTTGACTGTTATTATAATGTATAGTTAAGGCTACAAGCTTACATTTCATGGGTTTGGATGTGACATCCAAAAAGGAGATTTTGAAAGACTAATTGGAGAAGGTATAAGGACAAATGGTATTGAATATTACCTAAAAGAAAATAGAGAAAATAACCGTCCGATGGAACAAAAAAGTGAATGTTGGTTATGGAAAAAAAGATGAGATACATTAATTTTGACAACATGGTAAAGATTAATTCTACACAAGTAGTGATATATTTTTAAAGGATTATCAAGCCTACTAATACAATGTGCAAGGAATATCAAACAAGAAAGCAGACAAAGACCATATTCAAGAATAAGGAGTATCCTACCACAAAACCTTTGGAGTTGTTTCAATTGATCTATGTGGACCTACAAGAACAAGATGATTGAATGATTACTCTAGAATGACCTGGGTTTCTTTCTTAAAAGAAAAATTAGAAGCCCTAGATAGATTTAAGGTGTTGAAATCTAAGGTTGATAATGAAGTACAAGCTAAGCTTAAATTTTTGAGGTCTGATAAAGGTGGTGAATTTATATCCAATAAATTTCAAATATTTTGTGAAGACCATGGTATTGGAAGACAATTGTTTACACCTAGAACTCCTTAGTAGAATGGACTTGTAGAAAGGTAGAATATGACTATTTAAGAGATGTCTAGGACAATGTTAAAATATGCCAACCTACCTAACATATATTGGAAATAAGTTGTTCTGACTATTGTCTATATTCTTAACTAGGTACAAGTAAGAGTTAATCATGAGGTAGAAGTATAAAGTTGTGTCACACTTTTATAAGGGAAATAACCAATGTTAGTTCAAAATTTTAAATTAAATCAATAGAAAGTGACATATATGTTTTGAATTTTGAAATGATGTTAACTAATAGAAATGGATATTTTCTATAGTATTTTAAAAATAAAAGCTTATTTGGATATTGTATTTTATAAAATAAACACTAAAATTTAGTTGTTGATAAAATGTTGAAATTGAAGTTACATAGAGTGTCACACTTTTATAGTAAATTTTATCTTTTTCTTTAATCTTTTTTTGTGTATGGATAACTTGAAACTTTAGTGCATGGATATATTTTTTACTATTTTTATAAATTTATACTTTTAAATAAATTTTAAAATATGTGTACCAAAATATAACTCTTTCTATTCGGAATCATCTTTTGTTTAAATTATTTTTATAAAAATAGGAGACAATCTAATCATCTTGGCATATATTATTTTCCAGTGATAACTTTAAGACTCCCCCTGAGTAAAGTAGCAAAATACTCACAATTTTTTTGGTACTCGTAGAAATCAAATGTAATTATATAGGTGAATTTTTTTTTTCCTGTACAAACATTATATTATTGTAGGTGGCGAATCATTTGCAATCACCCAAATTTAGTGGAAAATGTTGGTGAATAGTTTTTTCCATGTGTTGGAGAAACATAATAGTGTTGGCAATTTTGCCTTGTATTTAAATAAATTTAATAAATAATTTGGTGATTCAGACACATTTTAATGTGAATGTATAATTTTATTGGTGATTTACACCACCGTACAAAACCAATGAAGTCATTTTATTAGAATATTAGACATAGAATACAAAACTATAAAAAATTTCTTCGAGAATTACACTTTTATATTAAAACTAAAAAATCATTATACTCGTGAATGCTATAAATATAAAAAGTGCAACAATTTTGATGGTTAATAAAATTTACATAACATTACAAAAATAGAGTTCTTCTACAGTAACCAGTTTCCCCACTCAAAACTAGTTTCCTCTCCCAAAATATCAAAACACAGATGATAATCCTGTGGAGATGTCATTATTGTTCTTGCTTTGACGACCCTGTGATACTAGAGTTGATCTATTTCACCTTCAACTTTTTGCTTCCCTTTAGAAGACCTCATCGACATTTAAGATCTCCCTTCCCCTGGGAACTCTCCATTGTACACTTGTGAGCCTTGTAATGCCCCGCCAGGGAACCCATGAGAAAATAACCTAAACATGCAACTAAGTTAACCAGATAAATTTTTTAAATTTTTTTTACAAACAATAATGATAACAATGTGGAAGCAAAATAATGAAACACATAACATATTCATAAAAACAACTCAACATATATTACAAATCTTGAGGGTTCCTTGATGTAGAATTACTTAAGAAAACTAATCTATGAAGAAAAACTATAAATAACTAACATACAAGATACATCAACTGAAATATAATATCCATCTCATATAATAAGATCACATATATAATTGATACCCAAGGTATACATAAAGAATCAACATCCACTACACAAGTCAAAGGGTATGCAATAATGAACAACAATACAACACATCCTCTGAAAGGATGTCGACAAATATACAAATATGGTACAAGTATACAACTCATGAAACTAAACAAGTCTCCAGAAGAATAAGAAGGTAGAATAAATGCAATAAGGATCATCCAAGAAAGAATTAGAGTGTCAGATCTCAAATGGTAAAAGAATCACTACCATACGACCTTGTTGAACCAAAGGTCCACTCCCACCATGCTGAGGAGATAACATCAGGCCCACACATATGGGTACACAACAAGAAAGACTAAAGAAGTACAAGGATAGGAAAGATCAAGACACACTAGAGATCAAAGGTCAACACAAGGGTACACCATCCAAGAATAAAGAACATACAAAAATTAACCAAAACACCAACATGAACCAACTACTGAGACCAAAATCCAAATGTCAAAACACAACCATCAAAGGTAAGACATGACCTACAAAGGAGACTTAGGCTACATACTATGGGAGTGTCATCATACGATAAATCACTTGAGTTACCCTAGACTGGTCACTATGGAATCTAGACCCTCAATATGACTCATGCAGAACTAGAATACCCTTTCATGAAGACAAGGAATCTAATCATACCTACTCTCTAGGTATCATCCCATTCTTATCCTTAGCATATATAAGCACTCAAGGGATGAGTGAGGCATCATGGAAAATCTTGTATTTAATGTTAACCCCAAGTTTTATTATTACATTATCACTTATTAATAACTTACGATAGCTTACCCTAGATCTAGCCTCTTTGGCCCCTGGACCCCTATTGTAAGCCACTCCCCTAAGATGCACCTAATTAACCTCCCCTAAGTTCAAGATCACAAATACACACATATATCTTATACATTGGTTCCAGCCCATACAGGAACTATTGATTCTCTAATCAGTCTCATCTTGAAGGTACTCTCAAAGATAAACACGAATATACATGAAGAAACATACAGATAAAGAAAATGAACCCCAAACCTCTGGTACACATTTCCTAAGGTTGACTTAAACCCCCAAAGTCCATATAGACATTAATAGAAAATCACTATGAAAGTACACATGCCATTAAAAAAACATACAGATCCCAGTTGCATAAATCCATCAATTTTTTTACTAAAGTCTAATTCAACATAGAAAAATGTTCATATAATAACTTGTACAGTTGAGAACTAATAAGAACATCTATACTTATATTTGAGATTCTAAAAATGCATATAGATTTAAAACCAAAAAAGAGCAAAATGATGCGAAGCTGATAAATCAACCATTGATTGAAAAAAATGATATCTAACAAAATTTAATAATAACTATTAATTTAAAAATCAATACTAATAATAATATTTAATTACTTATTAACATTAATTAATGATATTCCTAATTAATGTTAATAATAATTATGCAATATATATTTATTAAATATTAATTAATAATTTAACTAAAATAATAAAATAAAACTAAAATTTCAAAACTTTAAACTAACTTATAAAAAACAAGCTTTAAATTAAAACTAATAATAATAATTTAATTAATTTAAAATATATTAAAAAAATTTAATTTAAAACTATTTAAAAACATTTTTAATAAAAATATTAAAAAAAGTACAAAGTTTTTATTGGGAGGGGGCTAGGCCCCGCACCCCCCTCCCCTGTGGCCCTTCCTGTAAGGAAGGCTGGGTTGGCCACTATGGCCGATAGCCAGGCTGCTGAGTCGATAGCTTAGGCTGCCACGCCGACTACTTGGGCTACCGTGCCCAGTGTTAGCACTGCATTGGTTTTCTTTGATTTTCTTAGCCTTTGCTTTTCCTGGGCTTTCGTGATTTAAAATCCTGTGCTTTGCCGCGCAAAAGAAGTCAAAACCCCTTTTTGAAGTCATATTTTAGTTTGATTGCTTTGTCGCGTCGGTCTTTTTAAAGCATCTTTAAGTTGCGTGAGTGGGCGACGAGCTGTCAGTGAAAGATAATCACGCAATCGCGATCAGCTTATGAGTAGTTTTGATTTGTGTGCGAGTGAGTGGGTTCAATGTTTTAAAAGTGTAAATCGTACAGTCGCGATGTCTTATAAAAGTCAAGTTACAGGTTAGCGAGTTAGCGATGGTTTAAAAGTGTGTATGTTGCGCAGTCGCTGTAAAATTATGCTGTCTATATCATGCTTCACAACCGAGCGAGTCTTGTTTAAAATTGAAGCAGTCGCATACCCGCATCAACTTTTATGTCAATGTCAAAAGTCAGTGACTGCGCGACGAGGTCATGTTCTAGAGGTCGCCCACGAACTTGGGTTCTAACTCAGTTGTATTTTGCAGTGCAAGTGTGCGGCAAAGGTATGAGCTACCAATGTGAAGAATCATCGCTCAGTCGCGCAAGCATTTTTCAAGTTTCTTAAAAGTCCGCGACCGAGCGAATAAGGGACCATTCATCGCCTCTCTCACTCGCTGATGCGTTGAGGTGATCAAAAGTAGACCCGCGGGTGTGCGATGAGTTAAAAGAGGAGACATCGCTCACTCGCCAATCAACAAAGATGAAAGGAAAAGAGCTTGCGAGTAGGCGACTAAAGAAAAAATGTGCTCAGTCACGCACTCGCAGTCAGTGATGAAGTGAAATTTTTCAGCTCGTGAGTTTGTGACTGAGCAAAGAACAGATTCCATCGCTCACTCATGCATAAGATGAAAGCTAGAGTATTAAGTGGCGCGAGTAAGTGACCAGACAGAATATGCAGTAAAGAAATAAACGTCGCTCACCCGCTCAGATCCAAAAGTTAAGTTTGAACAGCCAGCGAGTGTGCGATTAGGGAATAGCTGAAAGATAAGATGCATTGTCGCTCAGTCGCCCAGACTCAGGTGACATGAAATGTTAACTAGCGAGGGTGCGATGGGTTAAAGGTAAAGGAAACATCGCTCACTTGCATGAACCCAAAAGCAAAGTATAAAAGAGAGCGAGTATGCGACATACATAAAATGAGGTTCAAGAGGTAGGTCATCGCTCACTCGCAGAAGGTGAAAAATAAAGTGAGGATGGATGGTGAGTATGTGACCAGCTGAATAAAAGGGATAAGTCGCTCACTCACATGGATCTTTCCAAAAGTGAATAAGGTGCAGTGTGTTGGCTAGTTTTAGGCTGACGAGTGCCAGATGGAAAAATGCGTACACTCTCTCGTCCAGCTAGGATCAAATAGTGCAAGTTGATGGCAACATTAATGACAGAATGAAATCTTCATGATAGTTCAAGTGCAGGAATTCGGCTTTCAAGTTGACAAGACAAAGTTCTTAAATGGATATAAGTGTAAATGATTGAGTTTGATTCTGTACAACTCTCATTTCTGCATTCTGAGTTTTTCTGCGAAGAGTAAGAAGCTTATTTATCTGGAGTTTTGTGTTTGAGACAGTAGAATTCAAAAGAAGCAAGATGAGTCAAGCTATTGTTCCTACTACCTCACAAGGGTCTGGAAAGAAGAAGGAAGTCGCACCAAAGAAATATACTGAAGAATTTGTTGAATTGCTGCCT
>MU224894.1:816762-836017 GCA_018584345.1 Thuja plicata
AAAGACACAAATGTAGAATATTGCAACGAACTGATCGATGGCTTCTGCAAAGTTGAAAGAGACATGGCTAAATTTGTGTCTGAGGCCAGAACTGCCATGGATGCCAGGTGGGTGGAAGCTGTTGCCAAGCTAGAGGAAGAGAAAACTTTTGATTGGCCCACCGTCAAAGAAGTGAACAGATGGGAGGCGAAACTTAAAGGATGAATCAAATATGGTTAAGCCACAAAAGACAAACCTTGTTAGGCTTTTCCAATAAGCTTCCACCCGTGTTCAGTTGCAAATTTTTTTTTCTAGTTCATTGCAAAGTTGTTGCAAGAAGTTTTGTAATCTTTCCCATTATGTCGGTAGCTTGTTGCATCCTTATGCTATAAAAGGATTCCAGGACTACTGGGATGAAGATGGTCATTTTTATGTTGGAAAATAATAATATGTCAATTGTAAATTTTGGTTTTGAGAACCAATATATTTGGTCTTTTTGGAGAAATCTTTGTTGAATGCAGTAATTGATGATGACTTTTGAATAAAATCCAGTTCATAGTTTCTGAAGCATTTAATGGATTTTCTGTCTTCATTTTAGCATTCTGAATTTTGTCTAAATTGAATGTTCTAGGAATTTTTTCAATTTATATATCTGTCAGGCAGATTCTGAAATACTTCTAGGGTTCTTTCAAGGAGAGAATATAAAAATACCTTAGAGATATTTCAATATAGTTCAGGGTAGCAAATGAATTTGATGGATTAATTTGGTTAAATATACTGAGGTAGATATATAAGGTATATCTATGTTTGTGTTAGATCATGTAATTGCCTTAAGTTTTTTCCTCAATTGTGCTGGTTAAAATTATTCATAGATGACTCCATGCCCTCAAATTGAGCACTGGTCTATTTTTCGTTCAATCAAATGACTATCATTATTAAAATCAATCTTTACTTTCAGTTTGGTCTATTTTAGTGAAAGTTACAGTGATCAGTCCCTGTAATTCCATCAATAACAAACTAGAATAATTTAGTGATTTCATTATTCTAAGTTTTCAAGGGTAATCTCACCCGAGTTTGTGGAGCTCAAAGTTTAGGAGGTTTCAAAACCTTTTTTCTATTGTTCTACTCTATGCTTGGTCAGTGTCAGGGATAAATAGAGTGAACCCTCTGAGGAATATTTTCATGTCAGCAAGAAAAGGAAACAACAGCCAACAGGCCACGGGCCCCATCCTTTGGGGAATGGGGTGGGGTTAAACCCATCGCTCCCTATTTAAATTTAATTTTTTTAAATATCTTCTTTTGTTAAGAACACATCTCTTCATTTAATTTTATTTATTTATTTTTTTAAAAATCACTAGTGAATAAGACTACATTTTTTGAGCAAGGGTGCATTTTATATTTTTATATTTTTTAAATTTACTTTATAATAAAAGTAATCTTTTCTCTTAGATAATTATATACCAATTTAAAGAAACCTAATAAGGAAAAAGGGTAATTATAAGTCAATTTTCTAAAATACATGCAATCATTTAACAATATCTTCTGATATGTATATTCTATAGAATATTAAATCATTGACAAGGTATGCAATCTAATTCCACTATTCTTTTGTTTCCCATGCAGATATGAAATCGGGGTTTTGGATAAGAGTTTGGTAAAGGTAGGGTTTTCTTTTCAAGGTGAGGGATTTTATAGATCCAAAGACTATAATCTAATTAAGCAACAATATCATAATTTCTCACAAAGGAAAACATCCATCACAAATCTGAAACCCTAACAACAAAATTTGAAAACTAAAACATATTGATTGAAACCCTATTTTATGACCCAAATAGTTCAATGAAACCCTTAAACCCAAAATCACAGAATTGATAGCAATACATGAAATGAAAACATACCCAGAAAGATCAAATAACCTATAATTCAATTTTAAGGAATTTAAAACACACAACATAAAACAAGGAAGTTTCACACACAAGATCCCAACAATCTAGATGCATAGAAGACAAGGATCTAGAAGGCTGGAATTAACAAGTTCAAAATCCTACCTTAGTAACTGATGAGAAAATCTGAAACAAATCCCAAAGCAAGCATGATTCCAAAATACTCCTAAGCTTTCAACAAGTTCTTTAACCACCTTAATTCTCCTTTCACGTGATTAAACTGCCTCCAAATGGTTTTCAATTCAGATATATAAAAAACTAGGTAATTAGGTTTACAAAAGTGCAACCCTAATTAGGAATATTAATTATTAATTAAAAAATACTTTAATTTTAATTTCACTTAAAATAATGTACAACTTAAATTTAAAATAAAAAATAGTCATAAATCAAAAAGCATGAGAATATTTTAATTAAATTAAATAAATTAATCATGCAACTCAAAGTAATATTTAATAATTCAATTTGCATAATTAATTATAATTTTTAGATTTGATATTTATTAAATCTCAATTATTAAATTAAGACTTAATAATTAAATCAATTAATTAAATATAGGCATTTAATTAATATTCAATTATTAAATAGCCATATATTTAATATTTTTACCTTATTAAAGGTGTAATTATTAACATTAATAATTATCATAAATTAATCATTAAAGACACAAGGCAAAAGCATCATAAATCCAACTGAAAACCATCTAAACAGAAAGATAACTAAAACTTAAACAACAAGCACACACAGATAGGCTCACGGATCCACGCCACCTTGACTAATTTAGATAGGATAGTCACTCAGATTCTTGTCCATTTGTGGGACAAAGTAAGGGTTTAGGGTAGGGACTTAGGTCTGAATATTATAGCTCCTCTTTTACCATTGAGATATTGCAATAGGGCACACTCACTCCTACCAATTTAGGGAAGATGTTTCCCAATACCTGCAAACCTATCATAAAAAAGATGAACATACATATATATAATATAATATAAAAGGGTTGAGACCAATTTATCGTGTGGATCTCGCCGAAGCAAGTAACTATGACTCTGTCCCATACCATATCAAACACACCAACCATAAATGTAAAACATACAAATGATCCATGTGCATACAATATAATGTTAGTATTGTCAGTATTTCCATAATCAAAATAACATCATAGCATATCAATAACCTTCATGAAATAACCATAAATCTACTAGAAACACAAGATATAACACAACTACCCAAAGGATCAATAATATAATGAAAACTAATACATGAACATCCTCAAAACCAACTAAAATAACCAACACACACCTGCAAAGGCCTAAAAGAGTTCGACAATTGAAACTGAAAATAAAACTAAGGGGTGGGTCTTACAAGCCTCTTTTATGCATAGGTAATCCTCGATGACACTGAGGCCTTTAGGCGCAACCACCTTGAGCACTTCACAATTCTCATTAAGATTCCAAAGAATAAAATGATGAATAGATGGGTCCCCTTCACCAATTTGGAACCAGTCCTCATCACTAGCCAACAAACTTATCCCCGTTTGCACCTTGACCAGGATATTTTCCAAGAAATCTCTCTATTCTTTATGAACACAAGAAGTTATAAGCCACCTCACTACTACCACTGTTCCTAATTCCAGACACTATTTTAAGAAGAATGATGAAATTTCCACATTTAACCTATAACAACCTTTTGCGCAAGATAGTCATGACCCGGGATGATTGAAACATTGCAGATGAAGTTATCATCCTTGAAGTAGAAACATTTTCTCATTCTATGATGACTTAGCCCCCCAAAAAGCTTCCATTTGTTTCGCACTCGTAGTGCGAAGGGAGAAGTTGGCCAAAAATTTTCTTACAGTAACAATCACCATTGTAACTATATATTTTTATATGATTTTGCAATTGAGATCCTAAAGGATTTATAGTTGAATACCATTAACTTTGCATGCGAGTAATCAAGATATGAATATTTTATATTTATAAAAGTTGCATATCTGAGTAAAATGTATTAAATTTGAATATTTTAAACTGTAAGCCATGTTAATCTAGAAATATTACATAGATAAAATGTCAATAAAATTAGTTTATGTGACAAAAGTGTTATTTGATTTGACTTCTTTATTCATTGCTACGTTGACACGAGTTCCCAGTTCACACTTTTATAATATTATAATTGTGATGGGAGTGTTACTTGATTTGATTGATGCAAACATGTATTTCTAGCTCACAGTTTCACAATATCATCATGCAATAAAAGTGTACGAAGCTCATCACCTTTGGTTTGATCAAATTTAATGACAACATATTTCTATAATCCATGATAATATTGTAGGAATATTATTGGAGGAATTAATTGACAGTAGATAAAATTGTTCAGATTGCCAGTTTTCACATGGTGGGCCCAAAGGTTTTGCAATTTTGAAAAGTTATTTATTTAATGCCATTTGATCCAGCCTATCAATATCATTTGATCCAACCTATCACAAAGGTTTCCCAATTTCACAAAATGAATGGTGGGCGCAAGTTCACAAAAGTTATTTAACATATGCATTTTCACAAAATGAATGGTGGGCCCAAGTTTTACAATTTTTCCAAACAAGTGGTGGCCCAATTTTGCTAAAGTTAAATCCTCCACCACAATGAAGAAATATGCATCATCAAATTAGATGATATCAATGACATAGGTTCAGTTCTGAGGAAAATGTCTGACGAAACCAATTTCCTTCCCAAAGTTACCAGAATCAAGACAAGTGTTACCTTTTTATTGCCTAATGTGTCAATATTGTCCTTAGCGATGCCCCTTCACATGTAACTTAACCCTTGAATTTTTCAATATGTGTGAAGTTTCTTTTAAGTGCCTTGTTCATGAGCTCATTGGTGCGTTGGGACAAAATTTTTGTTTTACTATGCTAGCACATTGATGTGTTGCGCTTGCGTAACATGTTTAGTTAGTGTATACCATCATCTTAGTGGCGTGTTAGAATTTTTTTTATAGTTTTAGTGCACTGGAAAGTGAATTCATAACACTCTGTTATGATGATAGGGTGGCGCTGATAAGTGTGATGTGATGTGTTGAATGTGATCTTCCAGTGTGGATATGTTAACAATGGAAAATGCAACTCGTTGGCACATTGGAATAAAACTAGAATACCAAGTCCATGTCTTTGCAAAAATATCTTTGTAACTGCCTAGTGGCAGTTAATAATGAAATATCTATAACAACCTATAGCTTTTTGTATTCCTTGTGACTATAAAAGGAATACCAAGGCCATTTGAAAAGATTCTGAAATTTTTCATTCTAAGGCATGTAATACGTTATGTCTACCTTAGGGTTATAGAACAATTGTAGAGGACATGTATTCATATTTCATTTTCAAATGGTTTTGTATATGTAATGAAAAGAATTGCAACACTCTCTCAATGAACATCATTTTCAATTTATCTATTTTAAGGTTTATCTCACACCAGTTGGTTTCATTAATTAATTTTAATATGGGTTCATTTTATAGATGATAATTAATTTTTAAACAGATGAAGAGAGTAATTTGAAATTATAAATCATAGTGGGAAGTGGGAACTATTTATAACTGGAAACATAACCAACAAAATGTGAATACATAATTGGAATTATAATAGTAATATGATAACATAATCAGTGAATACATTAAATCTATTATTTTGTATTAATGCATTATGTGATGCTCACAACATCTATTTCATGCATTATTTCCAAATACTATTGTAGACACCCGAAAATGGATAGACTTGCGACTTGACATTAAAAACACTAATTTTCATCTATTAATTAATGGTTTTTTTATTCATTAATTAATCATCTATTTTCCTCTAAATTCATTCCCCAAATCATCTAATCAAATCCCCAAAATTACTTAAATAATTAATTTTATTAAATTAATTAACCTTAATTGATTAATTACCATTAATTAATTTATTAAATTAAATTTCCTATAGTTTAAATTCAAATATTTAAACTTACTAATTAATTTCTTCCAATTAAATTAATTTAATTTCATCAAATAAAGCAATTCTAAAATAAAAAAAGAATTCAATTATCTCACATGTTGAAAATATTAATTTATCTTTAAAGAGATAACTCCAATCAGATCACATGGGTTACTCCACCCATCTCTCCAGTCCATATGGGTAACTTCACCCACCTCTTTAGTTCAAAAATGTAACTCACAATTAGCTCTTCAGTCAACCAAAATTTGTCTCCTCTTTACCAATTGAAGAGGTGGAGTTTACTGATGGCTTCTCCAGTTCCTTTTAATCTCAACCGTTCATCTCCCTATCTCTGGGATTGATATCAACCATTCATATCATCCCCAATTCCTATATAATAAACCCTTCATAACCATTTGAAGGATCCATGATTTCAAGCTCTCGTGCGCCATTACTATGTCAGTTTGGTTCTAGCATTCAAGTCATCTTGCGATCAAACACACATTTCAAGTATCAAATTCTCGACGCTTATCAAGTCATAGATGCTGTCCACACCAATATTGAGAATCAAAAATAGAATTTTGGAAGGAGTAGAGAGAGACAATAGAAGATTCAAACATTTTGGGGTTTGCATTCATTTGTTTTCCTTTCATTGCTTGTACATTTTATTGGTTACTTTTCAAGTTATTCATTTTATTAGTTCTTGTGTACTTGATTTCTATCATTGTAAGTCCGTTGCTACTAACCCCTACCTTTGGAAAGCTTGGGAATCAAGGATCACGAAGAGGAGAGGCATACATTTTGGTGAACTCGACGTGAAACAAACTACACAAATACTTCTTGCAGTCTGTAGACAAAACTACTCAGACATGACCATACGGTCGCAGATAAAAAAATTCATCTTTTTCTCGATATCTGTACTATTTCGCAATCGCTTCTATTCTGCTGCAATCGATAAATTTGTGCCGCAATTGACTGGTTTAATACCACAATTGATTGTAGGCTTTTGCAATGTTATTCTATCATCTTTTTTTTGTCTATCTTTTGGTAGTGTTGCCTCAATTGATTATTATTTGCCGCAATTGCTTGTATTTTACCGCAATTGCCTGATCTGTGTCGCAATCGAATGCAACCTGTCACAATTGATCAGACGTTACCGCAATTGAAGATATAGTGCCGCAATCAACTCAAAAGCTACATTTTTGCCTATTTTTCTTGATTTCCATGCAAGGGTGACTAACAGTGAATGAAAAAGAAGGTGATCAGATGTATACCAAGTGCTAGAGCATTAAGAGCTGCAAGAAGGAGAACCATCAATTATCCATCACAAAAAAGGGCTATTCTTGCAATCACAGCTGAGGATCAAAGAGAAGCATACACGAGGTACATTGATTCAATTAAGAGATTCACAGGTAAGTATAAAGTCACCATTAATTTCAGCAATCTCAATAATCCCAGAGTTTCTAGATATTCTACTATTTTGGATTGAAAGCTTTCATTTCTAAAGATACTAAACACTTTCTTCGACAGGTACAAATCGAGGAGGCAAGATAACAATACAACTTAAAATTTATTCACTTGTCGATTTGGGCTTAAAAAGAACAGTGTTTGTCACACATCTCACATATCACATTTCAGATTTGGGCTTAAAATTGACATGGGGATTAAAATTGAAAAAGGCAAAGAATCTCTTGATTTTGTGTATTAAAATTGAACAAGCAATCAATACCTAATTTTTGGGCATAAAATTGAACACTTGTGCTTGTATGGTGGTGTAGCTTAGTTCACATTTCAAACTTTCAAAGCTTAATCAATTTACCTTGTGTCTTGAGTTTTGGGTGCACTTGCATAATCTGTTAGATTAGACACCTTTATACTTTTTAGAAAGGCCTATCTGAGGAATGCACTTCTTCCCTGGAGAACGACCTTAAACCCATAATCCTTCCGATCGGTATATAAACAAGGCACGAACCAAAGTTCTGTCTTATCTAGCCAAGCTCGGGCGAGGTGTGTTGATGATTGTCTGGATTGGGTGAATATCCCTAAGGAGCCAGCATGGTCAACTAGGCTCTTAAGTGAGTCACACATGTACAAACCGATTGGATAGACACCACAGACCCTTACTACAACCTTGTTAATTAGAGGCTAATCGGGTTTGCCTCCGAATAGATACCTTATTATAGTGCAAGGGGTTGCAAAATTTCCCCCCAAGGTTCCCAACATATGTGTCCCCTGGTATTTGTGTAGTGAAAGAGATCTTCACTCCACGACAACAATACCTGGAAACAGAAAAAACACGGGCACCTACGTCGTGGACCTTTGTGTCCTAGTAGTGTGACAATTACTATGTGAGCTAACAGACATTCAAGCATTGGGCCTATAACATTGTATTCTGAAGCCATTGACCTAGATTAATCTGACTGTTTATTGTTGAGACCTTGTGATAACCTTGCAACTTGAAAAAGTTGTAGAACATACACATTGTCAGTCTTCATTCTTCAAAACATAGTGTCTATTGTGCTTGTTCTTTGATCAGTTTTTGAAAATGCAAAACAAACATCCAACTGTCAAAATGAGTCAAACGTGTTAGTTAAAGTCTAGGGTTGTCAACATCAACTGTCTTGCAAATCAGAAGCCTTGTTCAAGAATATCAAAATTTTCAGACAGTGATACTTATCCTCTAGTCATTTTTACTGTTCCCCTTTTACCTCAATTGCCCGCATTTTGCCATAATTGATGGAAGTCTTTCGTAGTTAACTTTTTTATTGCTGCAATCGACCTGTTTATTACCACAATAGGTGATAAAGTACTGCATTTGACCATTCTCTTTACTGTAATCGATGGAGTTATGCCACAATTGACCAGAGATACTTTATTCCTATTTTGACCTAAAAGCCTTGAAATAATTCTTTATTTTGTGTCGAGGACCAGTGTCTATCCCAAAAAAATGTGAAGAAAATTGTGTGAATCTCTAAACATTAAAGATAATTCCTTCTCTGAAAAGCATGATTATTGTCTAAAACATTGTTAGTTTGAAATCTCAGACTCAAAATATCTTGATCTCATCATATCAAACATCATCATTATCTCTATCAAGTGAATTTATCCCAAGCAAAGGTTGATAAATCTTATCTTTTACAACATCACCACTTTGAGATCAAGATATATCAACATCTGTCCCTAGAATTACCCTTGTCCAAAACATAACTCAGACTTCCTTAGAAAGTTTATCCTTTTTTGTTTGCTTTATATCACTTGTTTCAGTTACAAAATCTAGACCACACTATGTCTCAAACACCTCATGGAGGGCCTTACACAAGGTCTAAGGCTAGAACACAACCTGATGAGTCATATATCAACAGATTACCCACTTGGGAAATAGAGCAAGAGAATGATCCTTTCATAAATACCAGTTCTGTTATATTCATTGAACAACCATTTGGGTCAGCTTTTTTCCAAAATATCACAGAAGAGGAGATTGAAGATGTTGAGAAAGATGCTTATTCCACACAAGTAGTTTACGCTATTGTAGAGAGGAATCCTAAATGTTACTTAGCCATGCTGATAAAGAAGGGAGTCAAAATCCTTGCTGAATTCAGTATATCGACCATATTTCCCAAAAACTCTCTCGCAGGTCAAAACACTACTCAGTCCTCTCAGATACTACCTGTTGTATCCCAAATCTTCCCACCACTAATAACACCCACATTGGCATAGATGATAGCCAATTCAACCAATTATACAAACCAAGCAAGCACATCTTCCACTCAAAGCATGACAGGCTTGCAACTAAGTGCACCCATGGTCAATAGTACGCCTCCACCTTTGGTCTCATGGCCTAGACAATAAAGCTCTCATGATATGCCTTCCATCCCACCAAATACCAGCTATTCTAAAACTATCCTGCTACTACAGTCAATTCCTACTAGTCTTGGGATCAACACCTCATGCCTGTAGGGATCCATCTCTACCGGTATGACTTACAGTCAATGCCCACCCAAGGCTACACCTTTGCCCATTCCAAAACAAATCCCACCTCAACAATAGAAACCCTAGCTTCAGTTTCCACCATTCCAACCCCAGCAACAACAACCCCAACTTTGGTTGCCTCAAATCCCACCTCAGCAATAGCAACCCCAGCTTCAGTTGCAACAATTCCATCCTCAACAACAACAACCCCAGCTTCAATTGCCTCAAAACCAACCCTAGCAATAGTAACCCCAGCTTCAACCCCAACCTCAGCAACAATAATATCAACCCCAACAGTATCAACCACTGTTTCAACCACAACAACATTCCCAATCTCAACAACAAATGCATCAAAACCCACCATGGGCTACTCATGTGCCCTCATCTCAAAACCATACAGTGGGAAATCAATATCAAGTCCCCAGGATGAAATCCTATGTTCCTACTCAGGGAACACAGAGGCACAGCCTCATACCCACTACAACACAAAGGAACATCATCACACATCAGCCTCAGTATCAAACAGACATGTTGATGCAACAAATGCAAACCCTTCAAACCCAAATGATGGATATGAAAAATTAGGGGCAAACCAAATCCTACTCCACAGAGGATTTATACCCATAGCCCTTTGTCCATTCTCTTTACATGTATCCATTCCCAACTCACTTCTCGGTACCAAATTTAAACAAATATAGGGGAAATACCAACCCTATTGAACATATCCAAGAGTTTTTTGCTAGTTGCATCGAAGTCGCCCATGATGAGACATATTTAATGTGAATGTTCCCACAAAGCTTAGCTGGACCAGCAATGGAATGGTTCTCACATTTACCTCATGGCATTCAGTCTTGGGGTGAACTGGCTGAAAATTTCATCGCTCACTTCCATCACAACATCGAGCACAAGGTTAGTATTAAGGACCATTGCGATATCAAATAGAAAGACGGAGAGTCCTTTATGAAATTCCTATAGAGATGGAGGAATACTGCAAACTGCATAATGCATGATGTGCCTGAACAAGATCTAATATTCATGTTAGTTGACACCTGATCCCATACATGTCATTCACAACAAAATTATAGTTAGCTCTAAACTTGACACAACTCATCGAACGAGGAGTTCATTGTGAGTAGAACTTAGTCAAACAAGGAATCCTTGTAGATCTAACACAAATGAATACAAACAAAAATGCAACGGACAAAGCTAAGTGGTGGAACAAAAACAAGAATGTCACCAATGATGGTGTATTGATGTGAAGAAAGTCAACTACACACAACCCAAGGTGTCACTGCAAGGTGCGCTTGTGGCTAACCAATAACCCATAGGGCCCACTCATCAAGAATACACTCAAAACCAACCTCCCCCTTTCCAAGCGATCACTATGCCAAACAGTTAACAACAGACTCAACGCAAACCACGGTTTCAATTTTAGTAACGATATTTCACACCATTGGGAGAGTCGATAGAAATAGCTTTATGCAAGCTGATACAATCCAATACTATCACTCTCTTGGAAATCAGGGAATTTGAACAAGATGCCAACAAACCAAGGTGGTATAATGACAAAGACTTCTGCAAGTTTCATCAGGTGAAAGGACATAAAACGTCTAACTGTACTGATTGAAACATGCTATCCAAGATCTGATTGACATAGGGGTGATTGATGTAACAAATACCCAAGCCAAAGGAACAAGTGATCACACTATCTTCAATGATACATTTCATGATCACAACAAGGGAAAAGCCTCCAGTTCTGGTGGATCGTCCAAACAGGTCATCTATACATATGCCAATAGTGATAATGTTATCAATTTCCTCAATCCTTCAGATAGCCATGTGGCTACGATCACTATCAATGACCAAGGTAACAACTGTGTTGTAACCATGTGCCATACCAGAGTTGTCTTGCAGGGGGTACAATCCTCATCTACTATATCTGCCAATCCCAATGCAACCTTAGATCCATAGCCAAGCATAGTGGATCAACTAAAGCGCACACCTACCTAGATCTCCATGTTTGACTTTTTGCACATATCTCCACAATATAAATTGGCACTTGACCAATCCCTTCAAAATGTAGTTGTCCCAAGGGACATAACACCCAAGAGATTCCAAATGATGGTCAACCATATATCTACTAACAAACATGCCACATTCATAGACCATGATGTGTCACTGCATAAACCCCTTCATAATAATCCTTTGCACTTGCTTGTCTAGGTCCACAAAAGCGCTATCCATAGGGTCCTTGTTGATGGTGGAGCTGGGTTAAACATCTGTACTCTAAAGTTAATAAAGAAACTAGGCTATTTTGCATCAAGCATTGATGTCACAAGGATGATAAATATTAGAGCTTACGATGAAGAGGAAAGATCCTCTAAAGGTATTATCATTCTACCTGTTCATATTGGTCCAGTGGTCAAGAACACTCCCTTCCAAATCCTAGACCTTGAGTTGGGATACAACATGTTACTAGGGAGACCATGGATACATGAAATGCAAGCTGTACCCTCAACATACCATCAATGCATCAAGTTCCCACGCCAGGGAGAAGAAATCATCATATAGGGAGATCTAAATCCTTTACAATACTATAATGTGGTCCAAATCAACACTGACAACCAAGTACCCTTAAACCAAGATGCAATCATCCCATCCTCTTCAGAAGCAACTCCTAAGGATGTCACATGGAAAGCGAAAAAAATGTCCATTACCAAAAAGGGTTGTGGTGAATACAAATATGAAGAGGCTTTCACTATCACAAATATGCCTCAGAGCCCAAGAGCATATGGCATGCCTTAACCAGTTATAATAACAGAAGCTCCAGTGCCTGTTCTATTCAGATGTGTGCCCACAACTTTTTTCAGATGGGGGGACATTGCAGAAGAAAATCCATTTGAACAAGATATCAGTACATGGTTGTACCAAGATCCACAAGAGACATTTCAAAAACCCCTACCCCTATCAAACTATGTAAATAGTTATATAGTGTTACAAATATTTGGGTATGATGGTACAACTAGTCTGGGGGAAAGACAACAAGGCTTAATATAATTGTCTCTCCCGCCAACACAAAGAAACAAAAGATGGTTAGGATATGGGAAACAAAGAACTAGCCCTATAATCCAAGACATTCTAATTGATCAGGAACAAATAGCAGAGATGCACTAGGGGCATAAGTCCGAACATGTCTTAATAAGTAACATACTTGCACAATTGTTGCCTGCTAAAGAGGGAACCTCTCAAACCCGAATGAACCTCAACATAGAAATCAATGATAATGAATGAAGTGAGACATATGATGAGCATCCTATTGAAACTGACTCCCATGAGTACGAGTGTAGATCCCTTCATGACTCTGAACTGTCAATACCAGATTATGCCCCTCAGTCAGACACTATCATAAACCTGGAAGACTTAGTTGACCAACTATCCATTAATGACCAACCTTGAATAGATAAAAATGTCATTCTCTAGTCTTCAAGTGATGCATCCACATCATAGTCTATGTTTTTTAGAACCCTATTTGAAGTCCCTTTCAACCAAATAGAGTCAAACCAACATGAGGGCCTATGTCTTGTACACCCAAAACTAATAGATGTGGACCAACAAGGACTGCCTAATATAGATGTTTTTGAGAATGATGAGGCCATTGCAGACTTCATGGGACTTAGAGAGGGAATGCCATCAGGAGATCATAAAGAAGGTTTCTCTAGTGACCTTGATAGATCAGTGTACTTTGGGGAGGAAGCCCCTCTTTCCAGTCATCAAAACAAATCAAAAAAGAAAAAAAAAATTGTCAGTATGTGAAAATTGAAAGGTGCTTACGGACATAAAAAAATGATAAAAACCTAAAACAAGATGTATCTTCTAGTGAAAACCTCATTAAGGTGCTAGAAGATGGAAAGAAGGAAATCCTCCCCTTGACAGAGGAGAAATTGGCATTACTAGCAGAAGAAACAAAGGAAGTCAATTTGGGAGATGACAAGAACCCAAAGAACATCTACTTGGTGAAACCACTCACCCTAGAGGAGAGAGAATAGTTCATCATTTTCTTTAAGGAAAGAATGATAAATTTTGCATGGTCCTACTCAAATATGCCAAGATTAGATCCAAAGCTTGTACTACACCATCTCCTGTTGCTACCCAATGCCAAACCTGTCAAATAGAAGCTAAGAAAGATGCATCCCCATGTGGCATTGCTAGTCAAGGCAGAATTGAAAAAGCTCCTGGATGCCAAGTTCATAAGACCAATACCATACATAGATTGGATATCTAACTTGGTACTAGTTACAAAGCATAGTGGTCAGATACGGATTTGCAAAGACTTCAGAGATCTCAACATAGCTTGTCCCAAGGATGACTTGCATTTACCCAACATTGATATGATAGTAGATCTAACTGCTAGACATCAAATGCTATCACTCATGGATGAATTTTTAAGGGTATAATCAGATAAGGATCATGCCAGAGGACCAACACAAAAAAACTTTCACATGTCCTTGGGGCACATATTGTTGGAATGTGATGTTTTTTGGTCTTAAAAATGCTGGAGCAACGTATCAAAGGGCCATGACAACTATCTTTCATGATCTCATCCAAAAAAAAATGGAAGACTATGTGGACGACATACTAGCCAAGTCAATGCTTCAAGAGGATCATCTTCAAGTATTGGGACTAATCTTTGATAGAATGTAGGAATACAAAGTCTGCTAAAACCCAAAGAAATGTGCATTCGGTGTCACAGCAGGAAAGCTGTTGGGGTTCATAGTATCACATAGAGGCATCAAAGTAAACCTAGAGAAAGTCAAAGAAATATTGTACATGCCTCCACCATCAAACCTAAGGCAACTAGGAGGGTTACAAGGAAGGCTCCAATCAATCAGGCACTTCATAGCTTAGCTAGCAGACAAGTGCCACCCATTCCAACATCTACTGCACAAAGACATCAAATTCATATGGACAGAGCAATGCGAACAAGCATTCCAAATATTCAAGGACTACCTCCTCAAGTCTCCTATATTGGTGCCACCAATCCAAGGTAGACCATGGCTTCTGTATATCTCAGCAACAGAATCAACATTAGGCGTACTCTTGGCACAACATGATTACATAGGTAAAGAAAGGGCCATCTACTATCTAAGAAGAACATTGGTAGGATATGAGCTCAACTATACTCCAATTGAAAATTCATGCCTTGTAGTTGTCTTCGCTTCCCAGAAGCTGAGACATTATATGTTGAGTCACCAAACAAATTTGATCGCACATATCAATCCTTTAAAATACCTCCTAAGCAAAGTAGCGCTAACCAGATGAATTTCAAAGTGGGTAACGATCTTAAGTGAGTTTGACATTGAGTACGTAGACAGAAAGCGCATCAAAGGAAAAGTGATTGCTAACCAACTAGCAGAGGCAACTATTCAGGATCATTAGCCTATTATTTTTGACTTTCTCCATGAATCTATTATGACACGACAACTAGCGATCAAGGTATGGCAACTATACTTTGATGGGTCATGTACGAACCATGGTGTAGGGGAAGGAATAGTGCTAGTCACTCTAGCTAATGATACAATTCCAAAATCTTTCAGACTCAACTTCCCCTGCACAAACCACATAGCATAATATGAAGCACTGGTCATCTGTTTAAAGATAGAAATTCAATGGAGGATCAAGAACCTTAAGGTCTACGGAGATTTTTTTTTGGTCATTAGCCAAGTCAACAATGATTATATGACAAAAGATGAAAAACTAATACCATACAGAGAACATATAGAAAGATTGTGCACCAAGTTCCACTACATCTTCTTCAAGCAATTACCATGAGCTCAGAACAAAGTTCTAGACGCAATGGCTACCATAGCATCACTGATCGATATGCTAGGAAACAAAACATGATTCCTATTTCTAGTAGAACAAATTTTGGTGCCATTACATCAAGCATCCATCACAGAATCAACATGCATCCTTGTTGGTCCTGAAACCCCATGGTACCAAGATGTATACAACTACCTCCAAAATAGTGTCTTACCTCCCAACTTGTCTAGAAACCAGATAAATTCCCTTATCTACCAAGCCTATAGGTATACCATCCTCTCTGCAACCACTTTATATAGACGAAGTCTAGATGGAATGCTACTACGATGTCTCACTTCTATGGAATCCCAAAGAGCTCTATACGAGGTACATGAAGGAATATTTGGAACCCATGGAGGTGGCAAAAACTTAGCTAAGAAGATCATCCGCATAAGATACTATTGGCCCACAATAGAGACAGATGCACACAAACATGTACAAAGGTGTAGACAATGTCAGATTCATGGAGACCTCATCCATGCACCAACCCAAGAACTAAATCCTATCACATCACCATTTCCATTTTCTATGTGGGGATTTGACCTAGTGGGAAATATTACACATTCAAAAAATGGACACAAATACATCATAGTAGCAATAGAGTACTTCACTAAGTGGGTGGAAGAAATTCCCCTCACTTATATTACCAGAAAGTAGATATCAATGTTCATACTAAACCACATCATCTGTCGATATGGGATCCCTCAAACCATCCTAACAGATCATGGTAATCCTTTACAAAACAAAGATGCCGAATAGCTATGTGAATAGTTCCATATCAAACAAGGGTTCTCTTCCTTTTATTATCCTCAAGGGAATGGCCAAGCCGAAGCTACAAACAAAACAATTTTGAAAATCTTGAAGAAAATAGTGAACGAATCAGGATGAGACTGGAATTTACAGCTTAGTCTCGTATTATGGGCATATAGAACTAGCGTGAGAACACCTACAGGAGCCACTCCTTTCTCCCTAGTCTATGGATAAGAGGTGGTATTAACCCTCAAAGTGGAAATCCCATCCCTAAGGATACCATTCAAGAACCTGATTACAGATGAAGACTACTGAGTGCCAAGGCTTAGTGAACTGGAGTTACTAGATGAAAGAAGACAGCATGCCTTCAACCACTTACAAGGCTATCAGAATCACCTTAGAAGGAACTATCATAAGAAGGTGAGGTCACAAACATTTGAGGTAGGAGACCTCATCCTCATGAAAAAAAAAAAGAACCAAGCAGAGTGAGTCAAACCTGGGAAAGTTCAAGCCTAACTGGCTAGGACCATTTGTCATTGTAATCTCTACTCAGAGTGGGGCATTCATACTGGTGACACCAGAAGGAGATCAGCTCCCCACATACATCAACAACATGCACCTCAAGAGGTTCTACCCTTGAGGTCTCTATGGTTAAGGTACCTATCTACATATCCAGAAAATACAAAAAAAATCAAAAAATACAAATGTTACATTGGTGAAAACCTGGCAATCAAGCACCCTTGTGACAACAAAAAAAATAAAAAAAGCAAAAAAGTAGAGAAATAAAAAATTGCTCTCTCAGTGAAAACCTAAAAAATAGGTGCTATTGAGTAGGTACCTTAGTGAAAACCTGGCAAATAGGTGCCAAGTGTTCAAATCTAACTTCATCATCAGTGAACTCCAAGATCAAAAGCTCAAGCACACTTCAAATGCAAGACTGATTACCCAAGATATATCTAGAAGCACATTCCCCTATGAGAACCAAGCACTTACCCATGGTTAATACTGGTCCACCAGACTAGGGGTGATTCTAAAATGTCCTGAAAAAATCTCTAAAATTTGAAAAACACATCAAAATCATAAAAAGATCAAAAAGTTTTGAGAAAATCAATCTTCATAAAAAAACATTCAAAAAATTGTAAAATCCCAAGCAATAAAGCCAACTCAGTTATCAAGAGAGAAAAGGGCGATCATGCCTAGTCAATCAATGTCACAATCATGAGCGTTGCAAATCAGCATTGGGCTCATCTGACACAGCTTTATCAATCTATCAAATCAATCAACAAGTGACTGGCAACCAAGCCACTCTATCAATTGTCACAATCATGAGCTTTGCGAATCAGCATTGGGCCCATCTGACATAGCTTGATCAGATGCCAAAACAATCACAATCAATCAATCAATCCTATCAATCATCTTACACAGTAATGGATATGCTCAAACCAGAAAGGTCAGTCTTATATGAGTCATCCATTATTGAAACTAGACACACTCAAGCAATCAAGCCAATCAAGCCTATCAAAAGATTCAAGCCAATCGAGAGAATCCAACTGCATCAAGGAACCATCCAAAAATGTTGACTAGGTCAATCAGTCGGTCAGATGTCAGTCTATATTGCACGGTTATGTTCTTATGCTACTCCAGGATCCACCATTTGAGGAGAGTAGCTATGATAGATCATGAATTATTTTCTTTGATTGTTTTTTGTTGAATGTTCACTTTGATTTTAGGGCCATGATGATTTAGGATAAATGCGGTAGGCGCTGTTACTTATCTAGAAGTTGTGCATTTCCACAATTTGAGCTTAACCCTAGGAAAGAATTGGACATTCCTTCTCTTTTATTTTCTTGTTTAGTTTATAGAATCAAGAGCTTGTGGCGCTATTCAGATGGACTTTGAGTGCGTTGGAGTTCTAACTTGGTTTCTATGGTCTTTTATTTTATTTTGCAATCAAGAGCTTGTGATGCTATCTAGATGGACTCTAGGGGCGTAGGAGTTCTATCTTGTTTTCTTTGGCTTTTCTTTATGGAATCAAGAGCTTGCGGTGTTATCTAGATGGACTCTGGACGCATAGGAGTTCTATCTTGGTTTCCTTTTTTTTAGTTTATTCAGAGGACAAAGCGGTATCCAGATGGTCAATATCTGGATTCTTTTGGATCTCTTTCTTTTCAAACATGGAACATAGCTAAACCTAGATGGTCAATATTTGGGTGCACTAGGTTCTCTTTCTATTCAATCTCTCTACTCCTTCAGGTTAACAAGAGATCATGGCGGTATCCAGATGGTATGTGATCTGGATCATTGACACTCTTCAGGATTCGAAAAAATAAAAAATATGCAATGATGAAAAAAATTGGAAATGCAGCAGCGTTGGCTAACTCATCCATTCTATTAATTCATATCTATCAAAAAAATCAACATTTCCTTTCTATCATTCCATATCTATCAATCAATCCCAGAGATCATGTTTCCACTGACTATCTTCTAACTAACACATGCATTACTCAGATATTTTGTGCATAGTAGATTGCATTCATTTATTTCATAAGGAAAATCAAAAACATGAGCATAGTAGATCATATAATCAATGCATCCATCATCAATAACATCATAACTAACATAGGAATGCATTCATCATCATCATCATGTTGGAAATATGGATGGAGTAACTGAGAGGGGAGGGGTGAATCAGTTACCACAAAAATAAATCCACAAGTCCCTTAGATGTCTTTAATATAAACTGTTGTTACTCGGTAGATTAACTTATTATTGTTCATTAAACATTCATAGTTATTGACA
>MU224894.1:836907-868081 GCA_018584345.1 Thuja plicata
TCTGAGCTCGGTAGACTCGGTTAACTGCCTTGCTGAACATTCTGAGCTCGGTAGACTCTATCTAATGACTGATATGACATTTGTGTAACATCAAGGACAATACACAATTAAACAATTGTTTCCAACACATCATATAGTGATTCACATTTTAACCAAATTAATGCTCATCTAATGCATTTTGTATGCTTAATTTGTTGAGGGGGCATATAGTCCACCTGCTGTTACTGGGGCAAGCTGGGGAAAGATCAAATCAGAGAATATTTGACACACTGTGACAAGTCACATCACATTAAAGAGGGGCAAATGTAGACACCCAAAAATGGACAGACTTGCAACTTGACATTAAAAACATTAATTTTCATCTATTAATTAATGTCTTTTTTAATCATTAATTAATCATTTATTTTACTCTAAATTCATTCCCCAAATCATCTAATCAAATCCCCAAAATTAATTAAATAATTAATTTTATTTAATTAATTAACCTTAATTGATTAATTACTATTAATTAATTTATTAAATTCAATTTCCTATAGTTTAAATTCAAATATTTAAACTTACTAATTAAATTCTTCCAGTTAAATTAATTTCAATTTAATTAATTTAATTTCATCAAATAAAGCAATTCTAAAATAAAAAAAAGAATTCAATTATCTCACATGTTGAAAATATTAATTAAATAAATGAATTTAATATTCATTTATCTTCAAAGAGATAACTCCAATCAGATCATATGGGTTACTCCACCCATCTCTCCAGTCCACATGGGTAACTTCACCCACCTCTTCAGTTCAAAAAGGTAACTCACAATTAGCTCTTCAGTCAACCAAAATCTGTCACCTCTTTACCAATTAAAGAGGTGGAGTTTACTGATGGCTTCTCTAGTTCCTTTTAATCTCAACCGTTCATCTCCCTATCTCTAGGATTGATCTCAACCATTCATATCATCCCCAATTCCTATATAATAAACCCTTCATAACCATTTCAAGGATCCAGGATTTCAATCTCTCGTGTGCCATTACTATGTAAGTTTGGTTCTAGCATTCAAGCCATCTTGCAGTTAGACACACATTTCAAGTATCAAATTCTCGACGCTTCTCAAGTCATAGATGCTACCCACACCAATATTGAGCATAAAAAATAGCATTTCAGAAGGAGTAGAGAGAGACAATAGAAGATTCAAGCATTTTGGGGTTTGCATTCATTTGTTTTCCTTTCATTTCTTGTACATTTTATTTGTTACGTTTCAAGTTATTCATTTTAGTAGTTCTTGTGTACTTGATTTCTATCATTGTAAGACCGTTGCTACTAATCCCCACCTTTGGAAAGCTTGGGAATCACAAAACATGAAGAAGAGAGGCGTACAACTATACATATGACTATTTCCAAAACCTCTCTTATAAACAACCCCTAAGGAGAAACTATAGTCCATAATAGAAGACTTATCTAGAAAAATAACCATTGACTAGTAACACAAAAATAAAAAATATAGACCACAGGAAGAGATTTCTAGAGTGGCCCATTCTTAAATTAGTTCAGGCCCATTGCTGCCTTGTCCTTTCTACATTCACAGTCTCTCATTCTTCTTGGGCCACCCTGGTTCTGACTACATTGGTACGAAGTATGATGGGGTATCCCTCTTTACAGTTGGCATATGCTTCTCCTCTGGTGATATCCCTTATGTCCCACAGGTCTTTAAAAATTCACTCATCTCCGCTCCCCAGCTCTAGCTACCCAAACAATCTCAGCAACATCCTCTTCATCAAATTCAAATTCATCAAGAAACCATTCATCAGTTAGGTAATCCCAATTCAAATCATCCAATTTGGGTTCGTCAATTTTTGGCCAAATAGAAGAGAAAATCAATGTGAATGCTTATGTTAGCCCGCCAACTCAAATTCTTCTATTTGTACAATTGGGTGATTTTGCACCGCACCTCCCCAAATATAGTATTTTTTTGGTAGGGAAATGATGAGTTCCCCAGGTACCCTATACACATTATTAATCACAACATTAATGTCCTTTAGAAATTGATACTAAAACACCTTCTGGGTGAGCTTCTTTTCTCATTCCCTGGAAACCCCCACATATAAGAGCGTGGCCAAAAAAAAAGAATGGATGTTTGATGTGACCTTGTTCCTACAATGAGTTAGTAAAAAATCCAGACCTGGCACTTATTTAACCATATGCAGAATGTACGTGTGGTCATTCTGCAATACAACACCTAACCGCCTATCAGTTACTTCACCCCAAATGATCCATGTGCTTTCGTCACATCAATATTGATAGGTGTGTTAGTTTCTCCCAAGTAAGAACTCACTAATCTAGTGTTACTCAATGTTTCCGAAAGTATTTTAATTTTTATGTCTACAATTAGACTAGATCCACCTCAATGCCCAATTTATAGGCAAATTATCAATTTGGTAGTGCTAGTGGATACTTAAATTATGACTTAGAATTTTCCTTGAGAAATATGAATCATATAATCTTGCGTCATCGTCATAAATTAGTAATTTACCTAGCAACAAGATCTTGAGCGATACAATAATGAAACTATTTTCAAATTTGGAGAGGTTGTGCCTTCTTACACCCCACTAGAAGTACACTACATATAAAAAAAATTAGGGGATGAATGCAATTTTAAATCTCAACATACACCATTGATATTTTTGCATCAACAGGTGGGGTTTAAAAATGAGTTGAAAGATCCATTTGTGTCATTCAATGCTAGAAAAGATAGAGGAATAAAAGAGATTGCAGGTTAATTGTTCATTATTTCAAAGAATTGAAGTGAATTGCACAAGCAAAGCGATGAATTGGCAATGTACTTGTAATCCGTTACAAATAATTCCCAATTAATCAACTGAAATATACTGCAATTAGTAAGTAAAATAAAAATATCCTCAAGCTTTAATTTCCTGAACAAGCATCAATTTGAAAGGATTTAAAAAGGAGGGTTAGATTTGATATCGTTCAATCAAGGTTTCTATTTGTTTATAGAAATGGCTAGGTAATCAAAGAGATAAAATCCTGCACATGATAGACCTACTCATAAGAGACAAAAAAAATGTGACATTTGTCAAATGACATAATTGCACTACTCCCTAATCCTACAAGAAGGGAAAAGTTTGCAATAAATTTCCCTAATTTTGTTGAAAATATAAAAGATGCTGGTGAAACCCACATGAAGGTTAGGGATCACAATATTTTGAGGTATTTTCAATATAAATAAGAGAACCCCCACCCTAATTCAAATTCGTGGAACTTGAGAATGGCCAGATTGATTGTCCCTTATATTATTTTCATTTTAGATTTGATTAAGGTTTTATGCAGCTATTACAATGATTTCAATAGGTGCATTAAGAAAAAATAAGGAAGATTCAAATGTCAAAGGAAGAATACAAGAATTTGGAAGGGATGTTGTAGACACCTAAAAATGGTTCATTGCATATGCCCCCTTTTTAACATGTCTTCTATATTGTGTGTTTTATCTTTATCATTCACTAATATTGTGTCATTCTTCCATGTCATCAATTACTAACAATTCTACTCTCTTTATCAAATCAATCATCTTCCAAATAATTTCCAATCAACCCTAAACAGATCCTATTTGATCCTAAAACAATCCTATTCGATCCTAAACCATTCCTAACCTTCCTAAATCAATTCAAACCTATCCTATTCTATTCCTAATCATTTGCATAATTGTCTGGACTCATTCTGACCATTCTGGGGTATTGTCCAAGATAACCGATGCCTAATTAACCCAATTTCAAACAAATTGATCAAACCCTATTTCAATTCAATCAATCTTGTCATCATTTCATGAGCATTATCCAAGATCATTGATGCTTCGTATCCTTTCAATCAACCATTTGATAAAACTGTCAAAGATCATCGGTGTTATTGCTATTAATCTATCAATATCAATTCAATAGTGTTATTCATTATTTTCAATACTATTTCTGATTATCATTTCAGGAACATTGTCAAATATCATTGATGTTTCCCCCTTTCAATTTCAATCTTGGGGCTTTTCAATCATTTCTAATCATCATTATTTGGGCACATTGTCAAAGATCATCGATGCCTCGTGATTTCCTAAACTCTTTTGGAATCGTCAGAATTAACCCTAATCCTTATCAATATCATCAAAAACATTTCAATTCAACATTAACACCTTCAATTCGACCAATAATTCACTAATTTCCCCCTTTGGATGAATAACCCATAGTTTATCCTAAGTTCTAATTGAATAAATAAATAAACTTTATTTATTCTCCATTTCCCTAAGTCTCCAATAATTAATTAATTTTTATTAATTAATTAGCTAATTCCAATTTATGAGATTTTTATAATTTCATAAATCTAATTTGGATTTGTGAGGAATATTGATTTATTAATTGAATTAATATCCTCCTAATCTCACCTAATTCCCATATCCCTTAATTGAGGATTCACATCCCTATTAAGGTGCTTCTTCAATATCTTCAATATCCTCCAATATCTCCTCAATATCTCTCCCCCATTTCATGCTTCCAAGCATCTGACCAACCAAAATCTGCATTTATGCAAGGATTTTGTGCAATCTCACCTAAATGTTTCTCATTTTGTATAAAATGGGATGCATTCCTCTCATTCAAGGTTAACCACGAGATTTTGAGAAAAACCTCAAAATCACTCACCTCCTAGTAATTCTCACTATCAATTAAGGATTTCAAGGTTCTTTGTGCAATTGGTGTTTGTCAAAGAGAAACATATCAACCTCTATAGAGAAGAAAGGAGGCCATCAGAACTACATTTGAAGGGAGTTTTCTTGTGTCATCTTGCATATATTTCAACTCTTGTTTCAAATGGTTTTAATGTTAGATTAGTTAGGGTAGCATATTGTTTAGGGTTTGTGGTTACCTAGATATGCTTCTAACCCCTTTTCTGGTCTTACATTTGGTGAACCCAATGTGAAACAACCTTAACTGATATACTTTTTTTGTGTTTTTGTGTCTTTTTTAGGTTCTGGAAGAGAGTTGCGCAGGTGGTTACAGAAGCTGCGTAGGTGGTTAAATATTCTGTATAGGTGGTCATATCACATGCACTTGTTGTGCACGTGGTCATATATTCTATGCAGGTGGTCATACCACCTGTGCTTGCTGCACAGGAGGTCATACAATCTATGCAGGTGGTCATACCACCTGTGCTTGTTGCGCAGGCGGTCATACATTCTGTGCAGGTGGTCACTGTTTCTGTGCAGGTGGTAAGTCCTATGCAGGTGGTACCCAGAGCTGCACACTTGGAGCCCAGAGCTGTGCAAATGGCTACTTAGCTACACAGTTGGTCATATGGGGTCCTATTTTAGGGTTTAGGATCATTCTGTGAATGTTTTGGAAGCTATTCTGCATTTTGGGCCTCCTCCTCTGCTTTTTCTTTGTTTACAAGCTAAAATAAACCCTAAACTATTCAAATGAACCCTAAATTTGGTTAATGAACCCTAATGTGGTAAATGAACCTTACACTTTGAGTTGTAAGTCCTAAAATGAACATTCACATTTGTATTTTGGGCTCCTAAAATGAATCTCATCTAGCCTAGGGTTTCATGTTATCAAACTTTTTCAAACTTCAAACAAACTTGCAATCTAGCTTAACTAGGGGTGGAAATGGACTATTTCATGCAAGATCAAGTTGTTCAAGATGTTAGGGGACCTAAAATGAACATGCATATCTGATTTGGGTACCTAAAATGAACTCTAACCTAGTTTAGGAACAAATGCAGATTTTAGCTTTAAGGTCTTACTAAACCATTTTCATGCACATGCAAGCTAGTTAGGGTTTCAATTTCACTTCAAATCTTTTCAAGTAAACTTAAATAGCATAAATAATGAACCCTAGATGTGATTCTAATGATATTTCATGCTTACATGTTAAGAAAACCTCTATTTTTGCAAGTTTTTAGCCATTTTTAGACTTCTAATCAGTTGTTGCGTAGGTGGTCACTGAAGCTATGCAGTTGGTCATACCGCCTGCGCTTGCTGCGCAGGTGGTCACAAAAGCTATGCAGGTGGTCATACCCCCTGCGCTTGCTATGCAGGTGGTCACATAAGCTGTGTAAGTGGTCATAACCCCTACGTTTGTTGTGTAGGTGGTTGCAAAAGTTGTGTAGGTGGTCATACGCCTGCGGTTGCTGCACAGGTGGTTACAGAAGCTACGCAGGTGGTCACTGTTCCTAGGTAGGTGGTAAATCTAATGTTTTTCAATGCTATTTTGGATTTCTGCATTCTTATACTTGTTTCTGCATTTAGCCTACTGGATTTTGGTGTTACTAATGATTTTTACAGCATGTTGGCAATCGTGGGATGAAGATTGAATTCTACAACTACTGATGGTTTCAATGCAGGAAGTTTTGTAGAAGACCTTGTGTTTTCCCAAACTCTTGTGCTTTCTTTTTTGGTTAGAAAATACTTCACTTTGGTGCTTGAAATGAAATTTTTGCTTTCATGTGTCTAATGTGTTTTCTAGATTGTAAAACCCTAAGAATCATATGAGTGTATTCTCTCCCCTCGCCTTCGTGGATCTTGGGTGTAAGAGAAACTCATATGATTCTTATAGAGTGGCTACCTCCCAAGTGCTTTAGTAGAGCCAGTGAGAGTGGATTTCCAACCGGTGATAGGCTAAAGCCAAGCCCATCCAACCAGGATATAAATATGCCATTATGATTAATCTCTCAATGGACGAGTGTTGAATGCATTATACCGGGAATAAGAACTCCCTCAGTACCCTTGTGGTGCATTAAAACCTATGGAACATAACTTCTATAGTCTGGGAGGCCTCCATAACGGAGCTAATATGCCGCACATATAATCCCTCGAATGGATGCCCTTATTAAATGCCATGTTATAGTAGCCAAAAACCTTCTATCTGTTGGCACAGAAGGTCGAAGAGAAACTAAGATGCCCCACACTTTTGCAGCTATTAGTCAAGAAAAAAATCCCTTGGGAAGTGATGTCCCTTGGGAGTTAAATCTTGGAGTGCCTGAGAAGTGAGTGCACATGTAAGGAGGAGCCCATGCCTCCAAGCTTCTAGGTTTTTCTCTATTAGTAAGCGCGGCTGAACTTTGGTTCAAGTGGGGATTCAACAGATACTGTCCTTTCTATCCTTAGGAAGTGGTGTGTTTGTTCATTTTACAATAGCCATTCTGAATGATGTGTCTTGTGTGGGTGTTCAAACCTTAATGAAAATGAAGACATCTTAAAAATACTCTCCTTAAAGAACACTTTTTCCAAATCAATCTTCAAGAACAATCAAATGGTCACAACAAACCTTGTCTTTGAGTAAACATATGGAACCTTGAACTTTTTACTTGGAACCTCTTGACATGCTTGATAGCCTTCATATTTCATATTCATGACCTAATCTCCTTGCATTTTCATATCAAAAGTCCCTTGAATTTTAGACCTCATTTTAATCCTCATTGTAGTCCTTTTTCATAAGTGCTAATCATAGCCTTCTTGCATACATAGATCATTTTTAGATCCTCCTCCAAAAACTTTGCAAACAATCCTAGAAAGTATCCAAATCATGGAACCTCTCTTTATGATGTTGAATATAGGATCTTGAATTGATCCCCCTTTTGCCAAATTTCAAACCCCCCCTTTTATCAATTTGTTGTATTCCACCTTTGTCGTGATGGATTTGACCTAAGCCTTTTTACCAAACTTGTCCCTTGTTCCAAAAATCCTATTTTTTAAGTCAAGATCCTTATTCAACCTCATAAGGTTATGCTCCTAGATTTTGTCTCCTTTCAAAAGATTAATCAAAGTCCAAAAAAACCAAAAACACAGTTGCATAAACCCTAGCTTGCATTTGCATAAACCCTAGCTTGCATTTGCATAAACCTTAGCTTGCATTTGCATAAAACTTAAATTACATTTGCATAAGCTCCTTGCATTTCCAAAGTTGCATTTCAAACTTGCGTTTCCAAAATTTCAAAAATTCCAAAAACATCTTGCATTTGCATATAGTCATCATGTCAATCTTCACTAGGTTCCAAGAATCCAAAAGGCAATAAGAAACTTATCAACCCATGTTTCCATCACAATGAAAATCCCAATTACCTTTTGATCAAAGACAAGATATAGCTTTGCAACATCAAGCTTTTGAGCCAAGGCAAATGACATTGACACAACCAAAAAATCAATTGCATCAAGCCCATTCAAACATAATTCAAAAGTTGCAAATGAAATTGGATAAAGAAAATAATCTCTTGGAAGAGAAGGTTACCAAGATGATAAAGAGTAGAAAGGAGATGGCCAAACTTCTTGGATGTCCAAGTGAATCTTTTGGTGAAATTGACACACAATCTCTCATTGAGAAATCAAAGATACCAAAACTCACTTCACAACTCAATGAGGAAAATGAACAATTTAAAAAATCCCAATTCAATCATGTGCAAGAGCCAATATTTTTCAATCAAGTCCCAGATCAAGATCATTTCAATCAAATTTCAAACTAGTCTCCATGTGCTGAAATTTCAAATCAATCATTCAACCAAGTTCCCAATCAAACCTTTCAACCTGACTATGGCATAATTCAAATGGGGCCACCACCAAATTATGAACCAATCTTCATTCCAATGCAACCAAGTGATCTTCAAACAATTTCACAACCTCTTGTGCCAATCATGCAAACAAGACAATTGATACCAAGATCACAAACAATAACATTGCTTGAGGAACCTTTTGTGTCCTCCAATTCACCACTAATGTCTTATCAAACAAAGGAAAATTTAAATGTGACATCTTTTGAACATCAACCAAGCATAATCAATAAAAAACCTTTTTTTCTACGTGTTCATTCCAACATGTAAATACTAATGAGGTATCACAAATAAGACCCATCAAGCAGCGCAAGTTCAAATCCAAAATTTTAAAGAATTTGTTTTAAAAATTGGATCAAACAAATAATTTACCTGTGTCTAGCAATGGATCAACCCAAAATAATCACATGGATGATATACCTATTTCCCCTCCATACATTGACCCTCAAGAAACATCCATGTTTCCCTCCACTCCTTCATCCCTACATTTCTCCCAAGAGAAATTTCCTCCTTCCCCATCAAGTGATTCTTCCAGCAATGCAACCTTCCAATGGCTATCCACGAAAGACATCCAAGCTAGTCCTATGCATAACCCCAGTTCCTTTGAACCAATTCCACCGTGTCCTCCCATTTTAATCAAGCCTATTCATGATATTCCTATCCAAATTCCATCTTCATCATATCAAAATGTTCACCCCTTTCAAGAACCCCCCTTGCATGTCCAAAGTCATATCCCATGTCAAGAGGATGATAAAAAGAGTGAAGAAACATGTCTAAAAACATATCAAGATCAAGACCCCTTCAATGACCAATTATATCCTATTGTTGACCAAGACCCCATTTCCCTTGAGCCTCATAATGATCCAACTATCCTTATCCCCCCTATCCAAGTTGATCCCCTCCCATTTCAAAACCAAAATTTCCTTCCAAGTCCCATTGACCTTCCACTTCCCAAGCAAGATCACATCATCCCTTCAGATCCTCCACAAGATCCTATCCTACCAGATGATCCTGTTACTGCTCATACTCCATCGCAGGATCCTATTGTTCCTTTTTCTCCCCCTTGTGATTCAAGCACATCTATGCAAGTTATTCATGAACCCCTTATACTTCAAATAGGTTCCCTTGGTTTTATTGAGTCTAGTCCACCTCATGGTCCTATAAGTCCTTCCATATCATTTACACCTCATAACAATGGACTCACGTCTTGTAGCAAGTATCCTACTGGTCCAAGAAAGCATTACCATGTCAAAGGGTTAGACCTCCATGCAAAAGGTATATTGAAACCCTTATGTGTCTGAGATAATTCAAGTGGCCATGGTCTTAACAAAAAATCTACATCTCAAGGCATTGGTATCCCTTCAAAATCCAAATCCAGATGTATACCTCCCCCTTCAACCCTTCCATCCATCTTAGGTCCATATGTTCCTCCCTCCACTAGCTTTCAATCCCCTTACCCTTTCCCAAATACAAGTCAACAAAGGCACACATCTTGGAGAACCCTCCATCCATCCAAAAATCCTCCATACAACTCCTATCCATCCATGAATTCCATCCCCTTTCAAAGAAATTTGAATGCCAAACATAAAGTCTACAAGTCAAGCAATCCACATACTATCAAGGATCAACATGTCCAGTCTAATTGACATGTACAAAAAAAGAAATATTTGATCCAACATGAAAAATAAATATCAAAATGGCCACAAAGGTCCACTGAGAAAAAAACAAAGTCAAAATCCATATGGGTTCCAAAATCAATTATGCAAGCAATACATTCAAAGGACCCTCAAAATAATGAAAAATAAAAAATCTTGTGGATTCCCAAGAAGCTCCTTGAAGCACAGAGTCCTAAAGAAAAATCCAAATTGGCATTTAAAATTGCTATCCCTCCATCTAAATGTCTTCCATCTTCCAAATCCATTTTGGGTCCTTGTGTCCCAAAATCCATATCTATTCCTTAATTAATCCTTCAAAATCCAAAATCTCATTTTCCTCTATCACTCCATCACCCCTCAAGGTGTGTGCCAATGTTGTTTTTGCATCCATTCCCTTCCACTTCAAAGAAATTTGGAGTACATTCCCTTCATTATCCAACACCTATTTTCCAACCTTTCATCCAACCTATCCAATCCCTTGCATAAAGCTTGTCCAATCCTTATCCAATCACCCACTTCATATCCCTTTGTCATTACCCTACCAACATCTTTGCACAATATCTTTCAAAAGCACATTTCAAAGAGTAAGGCACTTGAGTCCTCTATCCATGTCACTTCATGCGTCCAATTTTTTTCCAAAATGTCAAAAATGCCCAAAAAAAAAGGTGAAAAAAGAAAAAAAATCAAGAAAAAAATGAAAAAAGGAAAAATTTGCCTTAATGAAAACCTGGCAAATAGGCATCTTGGTAACACAAAAAAAAGAGTCAATAAAAATAATTTCGTCCAATAGTGAAAACCTAGCAAACAAGCACTTTGGACAAGTACCATGATGAAAACCTAGCAAACAAGCGTCATGTGTAATTCTATGAACTTCTTACAGTTTACACTTGGGGGAAAATTCATTGGTGTTATCCTCCATTACTCCTTTCATTATCCTCCATTATCACCAGCATGTCCTCCATTATTCCTATGTCCCTCATATCCTTTATCTTATCAACAACCATATATCCCATATCCCTGATTGATCTTGCATATCCTATCCATATCCTATCATTTTTATGTTCATATCCTATCATTATCCTATTCAGGTCCTAACATTGTCCTATCCAACTCCCTGTCTTGGTCTTGATGTCAAAAAATGGACGTTCAATGCAAAACATGTTTTCAAAAAAAAAACCTCTTGACATGTCCATTCCCCACATGCTATTCAGTGCACCATCTCATTACCTTATCATTGTCTTGTCCAATCCCCCAGCTTGGTGAGAAAAATTCTTATCCCATTTCTTGGATAGTCCTTGGCACGTAAACAGATGCCATGCAAGTGACCCTTGGTCTTTGTCCATCTACGAATCCATTTCTCCTTTCAAAGTGTCCCTGCCTTGCTAGACACTGGGGCAATTTCCAAAAAATCCTAAAAATTCAAGTAAGCAGCTCAAAATTTCAAAAAAATCAAATAATGTCCTGAAAAAATTACTAAAAATTACATAATGTCCTAAAAAAATTGCTAAAAATTTAAATACGATCGTGAAAAAAGACCAAAAAATTTTAAATATTTTCAAAAAACCCTAAAAAATTGCAAAATTTCTTCGAAAATCTATAATAAATTTGTACATACTTGTCTTCTTTTTGTGAATCAAATATCATGTTTGCCAACTTCAGTGGCTGAATCATCAATCTATGCTTAACAAAATCATATGCGATCTGAATCATTGTGACCCAACATTCAATCTGATTGGATCGTTCAAATATTTTGATCTTTGCTATCTATCAATCTGTCCAAGCTATCAATCAGTTATAAAATCGATCAATTGGAAAATATAATCTATCAATCAATGAACATTTAATGCAAGAAACAAAAGATCAGAATGGCTATTGGCTCACATTGTTTCAGTGAGTGTTTTATCTTTCATTTGAATTTTATCTATTTGATTTGTCTTCTGCCTGTTTGATGATCTCATGAAATTCTTGGGCATGTCTGCTATATGCTTTTGGGACGGAGAAGATCATTCTATGTCTGCATCTTGTTTGTTTACACAAAAAGGATGACTTTATCGCTCTGGATTTTGTGCCATGATGCACTGCATTTTCTTTTGCAATATCAAAATAAGCTCTTATAACACAGTTGCACCTTGAAAGGCAACATCTTTCTACTAACATTTCTTTGTCTAATTTATGCTTTCTGCTAACATTTCTTCAATCAATCATCTTTATTTTTGAAAAATTTGTCCTCATATCAATTTCTGCCTAAATTTTTTGAAGGGGCATCCTACCTCCATTATGTCGATCCAATGGGGCATGATCTTCTATTTTTCTTTGAGCCAATGCTCATAATCACATTGTCTCAAAGAGGGGAAAAATGTAGACACCTAAAAATTGTTCATTGCATATGCCCCCTTTTTAACATGTCTTCTATATTATGTGTTTAATATTTATCATTCACTAATATTGTGTCATTCTTCGATGTCATCAATTACTAACAATTCTACTCTCTTTATCAAATTGATCATTTTCCAAATCATTTCCAATCAACCCTAAACTGATCCTATTCAATCCTAAACCATTCCAAACCTTCCTAAATCAATTCAAACCTATCCTATTCTATTCCTAATCATTTGCAGAATTGTCTAGACTCATTCTGACCATTCGAGGGCATTGTCCAAAATCACCGATGACTAATTAACCTAATTTCAAACAAATCAATCAAACCCTATTTCAATTCAATCAATCTTGTCATCATTTCATGAGCATTTTCCAAGATCATCGATGCTTTGTATCCTTTCAATCAACCATTTGATAAAATTGTCAAAGATCATCGGTGTTATCGCTATTAATCTATCAATATCAATTCAATAGTGTTGTTCATTATTGTAAATACTATTTCTGATTATCATTTCAGGAACATTGTCAAAGATCATCGATGTTTCCCCCTTTCAATTTCAATCTTATGATGCCATCAAAGTTCATTGGCGCTTTTCAATCATTTCCATTCATCATTATCCAGACGCATTGTCAAAGATCATCGATGCCTCGTGATTTCCTAAACTATTCTGGAACCCTCAGAATTAACCCTAATCCTTATCAATATCATCAAAATCATTTCAATTCAACATTAACACCTTCAATTCGACCAATAATTCACTAATTTCCCCCTTTGGATGAATAAACCATAGTTTATCCTAAGTTCTAATTGAATAAATAAATAAACTTTATTTATTCCCCATTTCCCTAAGTCTCCAATAATTAATTAATTTTTATTAATTAATTAGCTAATTCTAATTTATGAGATTTTTATAATTTCATAAATCTAATTTGGATTTTTGAGGAATATTGATTTATTAATTGAATTAATATCCTCCTAATCTCACCTAATTCCCATATCCCTTAATTGAGGATTCACATCCCTATTAAGGTGCTTCTTCAATATCCTCAATATCCTCCAATATCTCCTCAATATCTCTCCCCTATTTCATGCTTTCAAGCATCTCACCAACCAAAATCTGCAATTATGCAAGGATTTTGTGCAATCTCACCTAAATGTCTCTCATTTTCTATAAAATGGGATGCATTCCTCTCATTCAAGGTTAACCACGAGATTTTGAGAAAAACCTCAAAATCACTCACCTCCTAGTAATTATCATTATCAATTCAAGCTTTCAAGGTTCTTTGTACAATTGGTGTTTGTCAAAGAGCAACATATCAACCTCTATGGAGAAGAAAGGAGGCCATTAGAACTACATTTGAAGGGAGTTTTATTGTGTCATCTTGCATACATTTCAACTCTTGTTTCAAATGGTTTTAATGTTAGATGAGTTAGGGTAGCACATTGTTTAGGGTTTATGGTTACATAGATATGCTTCTAACCCCTTTTCTGGTCTTACATATAGAAGAATATGGTTGCCTATGAATAGTGATAAGGTTTATGGGAATCTTAAAAAAATTCTAGGCTCTAAGTTTCTACCATACAATGTTAAGTTGTTCATTAAGTATTTTTAGATGACCTATTATCGAGTAAGTCAGGTGATAGGATTTAATGGTGATGAAATGATGCCACAATAAATGATTTTCCTAGGTTGTGAAATTCAAGATCCCAACAACAACATATCCTTTTATTATGCCCAATTTGTTATAGATAATATCCACAAGACCTTGTGGGAGATTAAAGTGAATAATTCTGTAGGGAGTTTCAAATGGTATTCACTATTAATACATATGTTGTTGTGGAAAGGGAATAAACAATGTATGGAGTACCAAACTCCATACTGATCCAAAAAACAAGTTTGGAAATCCTAAGCCGGTCCAATTATGGACCAATATTTACACTTTGAAGAATTATTTGTCGAAAGATTGTATGACATTATAGTACATAATCCATCATTGTTATCTCCCATGATTAAAATATTTTTGATACCACAAGGATTGGAAAGGAGATTAAGGTCATAGTTTATCAGGATAGGGCTGATTGGTATCTTGGATAAAAGTACACATATAGTAGAGTCTATGGCTTTTATAGATTAGCTAGTTTGGAGATTATTTTGAAAATGTTTGAAGCCACAAAAATTTTGTGGAGCAACCACAAGGCTTCTTTTATCCCTGCTTATCTATGCTTTGGATATTTTTAGATCAAATATTGGGAGGGTGTTCAGGTTGCAATCAATTTTTTGCAAACTTATATATTTTCAGTGGGATTAGAAGTAAGAACATTTGATCTCGAGGGATATTATGAATTTTCCAAGAAATATGTAGGCATGGGATCTTAACAACACACATTTTTGAAGAAGGCGGACTTGTGGAGACATTGTTCTTCTTATGAGGAGGGGAGGAGAAGAGTGTTGACATATAAAAGGGCATAAGAAGTAGGAAGGAGAAGAGAAAAAGAAAACCCTAATTATGTAGGTGAATTTCCAAATGAATCTAATAGGGTTAGGAGGATGGAATTATTGATTTAAAGTGAGGGGATTAATCTACATGAGTTTCATTTGGCTTCCCAACCCAGCCCAGATGCTTCAGTAAGTGTCATTGATGCACCAATTTAGGTTGTTCCCCTTGAGAAACATTCACCAGCACCATTAGCTTCCTTGGATATTTCCCAAGATGTTGGTAGTATTACAGATCAATAAGAATATGTGGAAGAAATATCAAAAAAATATTCAACTTGAGCCATACCAATTAATGACCAGGAATAATGATGATATTATGGAATTTGTTGACTATCTTAATGAATATGTAAGGAGGTTTGTTGAGGAGTTTATTGGTGATTATGAATTTATTAAAAACTTTGGTATAGGGATTAAATGAGAAAATCATTGAATTGAAAAGGCAATTGGATACATCTTCTAGAAAGGGAATATTATTGGAGGCTTATTTTCCAAATTCAAAACTAATATTTCTTTTGAAAGTAAGAGGATTGAGGGAAAGAATCAACTTCTGATTGTTGAACAAGAAAATTTAGCCATGAAGAAGGAATTGAAATTGTCAAAATGCAAAATGGTCAGGGAAATAATTGAATCTAAATACCAAAAAATGATACCCCATTTGCATAATTTTTGGGATAGATACCAAGATGTGGTCAAAATGGAAAAGAAACAAAGGAAGACATAGTTTGTCGATCTAAAACTGACAAAGAAAGATTTGATCAGAAAGTAAACATTTCTACAAAGTTTAACAAAGCATATTAAGGATGGAAACTAGTTGAATGAAGTGATGGAAGAGACAAAATCCAACTTCTAAGTGGTTGATACTCTATTAGATAAGCATTTTTTTATCACAAGAAGTTGTACAATACATATAGAAAATTCAATAGCTTACGTGGCACATCACCTCCCCCATTCTACAAGGACACTGGAGAGGGAAAGATAAAGGATGAATGGAAATCAGAATTGTCACAATATATTTTGAACCCTATTGTAGATAAGGCCATTGATGATGCAGATGATATGGTAAAGAATTTGCACATTCATGTTGATGGAATTTATCTTGTGAAATTTTAAATAAAGGAACTTAACAAGATGAATGTAACATCAACATCGCAAAAGTTTTATGAACACATCAGGCAATGACTTAAGTTTATGCAAAAGGAAATTTGACATATGAAGGGAGAAGAATAAAAGGAAATTTTCGTGATTCCCTTTTTCTTTCTTTCAATTTTTTGAACTAATTCATGAAGATCAAATCAAATATTCCTTTTGTTGTAATTGTTAAGAGATAAATGATTTAGGTAGTCTCTTATTTACATGCATTTAATTAATGAAAATATCAACATGATTCATTTCCTATTTCATTCTCTTTGTCTTGTATGATGTGGTTTGTTAAGGATAGATTAACATTGTCATTGTGAGTTTATCATAACTGTGTGATATATATATTTGGTGATTTTATAAGATACAAGTGTTTTATAAGAGTGATTTATGTTTGACTACATATTTAGTTAGTCTCTTCTTTCCATATATTTAATTAATGAAAATAAGAAATGTGCATAAAAACAAGAATTCCTTACTGCAAATGAATAATGAAGAACAATACCAGTGACAATGTATTCAATAAATTTTGATAAATAACAAATATTAATTGATTATTATATATTAGTAATAGATTATAATATCACATGGTACATAATACATCCTTTTTATTAGTAATTGCAGCGTCAACATGTGTGCAATGGCCTTGTCCTTCCCACTATTTTTGTGAGAGAAATTTTTTTGCCCATGTCTCAGGGCGAGAAGAATCTACCAAAATACAAATCACTCGAAGAATACCTAAGAAAGTGCATAGAAACTTCAAAATTCCTCTGCTGAATTATTCCACCACTCTAATTATTTCAAATTCCATCTATTCTAACTCTAATTGGAATTCGCCTGTCCTTTACTATAAAGATACATATCTGTAAATAGGATAATTTACAGCAACCCCTTAAATACAATGGCATTGCCTTTCTTAACCTAATAGTCCACTTATTAGAAGTGAGAAAAGATAAATGAGAAGACTAAATTGAACAATGAAAAATATCCAGCCCTGATAATGATGAGATGACTCATGAGAGGTCTAAAGTTTCTAGCTAGAGTTTGATATAGCTCTGGGATGGAAATGCTCTACTTTCTCTTTTTCTTCTGGAGGTGTGTGATGGAGAAAGGTCCCCACTATATTTCTTTCTGATTTTATCTATTCTAAGTAAAATTGGTCTTCCCTTTCCTATAAATCTTGAAACTACATAGTCTCCCCAGGATAGAGCGCCATAGAAATCTCATGAAACCTATGAGCCTCGACACAAATGAAATATTTATAGTCTCATACCACTTGGGAGAGAAATTTTAAAATGATCCTTAAGGGATATATAATGCCTCAAAAATCCCACCTTATGGAATTACACCCAGATCTCCCTTTGTAATCTTCCCTTGAGGGACAATCTAAGTGATTGCAACAAAGATAGGAATTATTTGCAAGTTTATGAAACAAACCGCCCTTTCATTTGTTGGTTTCAGTATCTTTGTGACTATGACTAGAATCTCTATGGATGCAAACTGAATCATCCTCTTTCTCACAACCTTTGTCTTTGTATATCTCCTGCAACAAGGCCTTCTACATTTGCACTCTTTTGCATCCAAACATCTTTACATTACTAGCACAATCACACACTTATATAACTAAGGAAAAAACTTCCTGAATGAAAATTATATAGCCCCTTGGACATATTTATCCTTTCCTCCCTCAGGAAATGAGTCTCAATTTCCAAGTTGCGAACATTGGAGACAATATGCCATGTAATTTTTAGAATCATGCACCAAGCATACCCTCCAAAAATGTCACAAACTTGTTGAATCATGGTTGTAGAGAACTCAATTGGATACCCAAAGTATTGTGATCACAATTTTCATCACTCCATGACTTGTATAGATAAGAAATCCTCTACAAACTTAACATTAGATGTCACTTCTTTCTTGGATTCTTCAAACTTCATTCTGCACTCAAATGCACTGTCAAATGGTCTTGACCAAGATTACTTGATATATTTTTTACTTACATGGTGCTACATGGTGATACATAATTGGTTTGATCATCCATGGACCAAATTTTAGATCCATTACTTAGCACCCCATTCACCTAATGACAAACTTATCAACTTGAATTAATATAAGGCTCAATTTTGAAAACAAGTTGACCACTCACTGGTGTGTTGAAAGGTTTCCTTTGTTACAACATGTCAATGAGTATGATATGGAATGTGTAAATTATGTCTGACATGGATGATTCCATAAGAAGTGGTCACTCACTAGCGTATTGGAAGGTTTCTTTTGTTCCAACGTACCATCACATCCAACATGGAGCTTCCACCATGGACGGTCAAAATTATCATTCCTAACACAACCTTGAGAGAGAAGGAATAAAATTAATAACGATGAAATTTTTTAGAAACATCCTCTAGAAAAGAGACACATGTTCATGCCTTTATTTGTATACTAAAATTTTAAATTATATAGTTAAAACTCAAATTTAATTAACTACAATAAATTCATTCATGAATAGTCATTGGATGATAGAATATCAAAGACATAAGGTCTATGTTAGGCTGAAGTTGTGAAGCATAAAAACTATTTACAAAGTTCTGGGCTAACACGTGGGACGGGTTAGTCTTCAAAGAGGAGGAATAAAATTAATAAAACTTTCAGACTACATCAACGATTATACACATTTTGTTGTTTATTCTTTGTCACTTTTGAAATTAATTGATTTTTTCTTTGGACTAACCAGCTAACCAGGGAGATTGAGAAATGATATTGAGGGATGCGATGAAGTCTACCTGCACTAGTTTCTATATTTGTCACTGCAAATCAGAGAATCAAATTTCAGGTAACATATCGTGTTAGGATTAGTAGACAAAAATCTATCAGTTACATGCAAATACAACCAATAATGCAAAGGAATAAAGAACACAAAAGTAGAACAAGAAGAAACAAATTTAATGTGTTCACCCAATCTTAGGCTACGTCCGCCAAACATAGAGTCCAATATTATTATCCAAAAATTTCAACCAATTACAACCAGTGATCCCTTGCATCTCAAATATCGCTACAAATTCTACAATACTTCTTCACTCTAACAAGCTATAAATCTAACATCATTTCTCTTATAGAAAAACCCTAACCCTAAAACTTTCTTGACGGGTCAACCTAGGGAAATGCTTGATGAGTCAACCTAGGGAAATGGTTGACTAATCAACCCAAAAATCTCCCACTTGGAGACTGATCAGGCTCCACAATAAACAATCTCCCACTTAAAGATTGATCCTATAAAACATAATTAAAAAATTCCAAAACGACATGCGCGAGGGGTTACAGTTGAAAATTTTTTAAAAAAAAAATTTATTGTGGGGGATCACAAACCAACCACACCCTGACCCCTCCCATAAACGCTTTCATAGACTGTGTCTCGCTCTAGTCTGGGTACCACAGGCTGCGGGGCCTCCAGCTCTGTGGAGGCCACCTGCCATTCCCTTTGGGGGTATAAAACATTTTCTTAAAAATAAAAACTTTTTAAATTAAATAAAATTCCGCTAGAAAACTTATCTTTAAAATAAATAAATAAAAACTTTGGAATAATATTTTAACATACCAATATTTTATATGCCCTAGTTTATATATGTCATCTTTGATGAGAAAAAAAATGGAGATGTTTTTTTTGGCATATGGGGAATTTAGAGAAAATTGGAAAATTATTTTTCTATGGGCATATTGACATTTTTGTGTGGGATCGTGTTATTGTATTTATGGCCTAGGAGGCTGATTTACTTCCATTGAGCATAACTAGGACATATAGAGTCAGATTTTTGACTTCAAATAGTCGATGGAGAGCTCTTAGAGAGATCTACATGTTGGTTCAGATTTGGTGCAGGTTTGACATGGTTGATTTGATGACATATTGATCTGAACTGTTTATGGGTTATATTGACTATGGTAGCATTATAAGTTTATGACATGGTGTATCTTGGAGATTTGGATTTGATGTCATTGTATACTCAGTTTTTATTTAAATTAGTCTCATGTTGACATAGTTATAAGTTTGATTTGGATATGCATGTTGTCTTGTTAGGTCTACAAGTTGTGCATTTGTCTAAGCGGTCTATACTCACAAATTACATTTATGGCTTGGATATGGGTTGTCTATGACCATAGATATTTGATTATTGATACATATTCAGATTGGTGGCATGATTTTATCACATGATTTTTTGATTTGTTTTCATGTGGGGGGGGGGGGGGGGGGGGGAGATGTTGTTACTAGGTACAGTCATGGTGGAGGATTGTGGTTGACTATGTTATCCTGACAGGTATTTTGGTTGATGATTATTTGTTTGGATTTATGATTTGGTTATGGCAGTGTATCTTCTTGGTTGAGGATCATGGTTACTTTGGTTTCTTTTGAGGAGGTCATGATGCATTCCTTGATTTATTTTATGGTTTGATTCCTTAGTTTATTCTCATGTTAGAGGTTGGTTTTATCATGATTTCATGGATAGATTGGATACATGGTTCAATAGGAGCTTGTGATAGTGATTATGTGGTGGTGTAGGATTGGTTCTTGCTTTGCATGTATCTTCTTGACTTGGAGATTTTGGTTTCACTTGGTATTGACATATTAGATGTGTGTGTGTGTGTGTGTGTGGACATGGAGGATCTTCATGTAGGAGATGGATATCATGATGCCATGGGTGAGTCACTACCATGGTTGAGTGATATTTGTTGGCAGTGTAATACCCACCCCTTAGTTTTCTTTTTAGTTTTGGTTTTTGAACTCTTTTAGGCCTTTTCATGTATGTGTGGTTTATTTCAAATGGTTTTGAGAATGTTTATGTATCACATTGCAGTATGTTATTGATTCATTGCTTAAAGTGTTATGTCTCATATTTGCATATGACTTATGGTTATTTCATAATGCTTATGTATATGTTAGGATGTCATTTTGATTATGGTTTTCTGACAATACTGACCCTAGCTTATATGCACATGGATTATTTATATATTTTACATTATTGTTTGACGTGGTTGATATGGTATGGGACATAGTTGTGGTTACTTTCTTCGACGAGATCCACGTGATAAACTAGTCTCAACCATTGTTTGCTATATTATATGCATGTATGTTCATCTTTGTGATGACAGGTTTGCAGGTACCGGGCTACATCTTCCCTTAATTGGCAAGAGTGAGCGTGCCCTATCGAAATATCTCAATGGTAAGAGATGGGAGATAATATCAGGCCCAAATCCATACCGTAAACCCTTATTTTGTCTTATTAATGGACAAAGAATCTGATTGACTATCCTATTTGAATCTGTCAAGTGGCGTTGATTCGTGAGCCTGTTTATGTGTGTTTGGTTTCTGTTTCAGTTGTTTGTTTGTTATAGTTGATTTTCTGTTTGGATGGGTTTCAGGTGATTTAATGATGCTTTTGGCTTTATCCATTTAATGAATATTTATGCTAAATATTAATGTTAATTATTGCACCTATAATAAGGTTAAAACATTGATATATGAAATATATGGCTATTTAATAATTAAATATTAATAAAATACCTATATTTAATTAATTGATTTAATTATTAAGTCTTGATTTAAATAATTGAGATTTAATAAATATTAAATTCAATTAATTATAATTAATTATGCGTAGTTGAATGATTGAATATTACTTTAAGTTGCATGGTTAGTTGATTTATTTAATTTAAATATTCTCTCATGCATTTTCAATTTAACACTTTGCTTTTATAATTCAAAGTTGAGTTTTGCATGCTCTAAGTGAAATTGAAAATAAAGAATAATTTTAATTAATAATTTGATAATTTATATTCCCTTTAGGGTTTTCACTTTTTAAAAACCTAATTGCTTGGATTATCTATATCTTTAGATTGGAAGCCTTTTTGGAGGTTGTTCAATCAGGGAGAAAGAGAAATCAGGTGATTGGGGTTTTGATAAATCTTGGGAGCATTTGTGGATTCTTCTTCCTTGGATTTGTGAAATTGTGTTTCTCATTAGTTATTGAGGTAGGGTCTTCATATTTTGAATTCTAGCTTTTAGATCCCCATCTTCCATGCATTTGAAAAAATAGGATCCTTTGTGTGATCTTCCTTGTTTGAGTAATTGGTAATTTCATTGATTTAGAATTGAAAAATTATGATCTTGGTTTCAATTTGTGTTTTCCTTCATGTTTTCTTATCAGATCTGTGATTGTGGGCATAAAGGTTTCATTTTTGGGTGTTAAATACAAATTAGGCATTATGGTTTTCGTGTGAAAAAATTATGTTTGAAATTGCCCTTAGGGTTTCATTTTGAAGAAAAATTCCTTTTTGAATGAGATTTAGTTATTGTGTGAAAATTTTGTTTGAAACCCTCAGATCTGTGTTTGTCTCACCTTGAAGAGTAGAAAACTTGCCTTCATCAGGTGCTTACCAAAATTGAGTCCAAATATGAAAGGAAACAAGAAAATTGGGTTAATTTACATGCTTGAAAATAAGAAAACTCTTCTTAAAAAATAAATAAATTAATATTAAAAAAAATTAGAAATCCTTCTTGCTTTTATCAATTTGCATGTTTTAAATAAATCTCTATTTAGTTCCTACTTGGCTATTTGTTGAGGGAAAATATCCCTAGTATTAGAAATTATGTTCTAATTAATTTATCATTGGAAAAAAATATTAACAAATTAAAAATTAAATTTAGAATTCTTTTCTTGTTTGCATCAATTTGCATGCAAAGATTTCATTTAAAAAATATTATTAAATTTAGAATGTTTTCTTGTTTGTGTCAATTTGCATGCAATAGAATTCTATTTTTAGAAATTATGTTTCGTTAGAAATTCTATTTTTAGAAATTATGTTTCTTTAAAAATTCTATTTTGAGAAATTATGTTTCTTTAAAAATTCTATTTTTAAAAAAGTAAAAACATAACAATAAAAAAATAAAAAATAAAAAATAAAATTCTTTTTAGAATTTGCATGGAGTGGTATTCTATTTTTTTAATTTTTATTTATAAAATAAATAAATAAATCTTGTAATTATATTTGGTTTTTAGTAATTATTAAATAGATTAATTTATATGTGTTAGATTTTATAAATTGATCTATAGGAACTTTTATTGTGCGTTTTCTTGGAAAATTTAATTATAGTTGGTTAGCAATTTCAAATAGATAAATGAATTTGCATAACGAGGTTATAAATTTGTTTATTACTACATTCTTTGTTTAGCTCTTTCTGAAGATGTATATATCACTCGATTCTGAATTGTTTCTTTCTGAGTGTGTATTTCATGTCATGATGTATTTTAAAGTGTTATTGATATGAAAAGTGTTTCTGTTATTGTATGGAACTTTATCATCTCAGATATCTGTTGGGACTAGTAGACCCTTAGGGTGTTGTACCTGGGTTTGTTGGGATTTTATTTCCAGTTCCTTTTTGTATGATTATTTTGGGATTTGATTATGCATGGTGTCTTGTGAGTGATTTCCAGTGCATGTTTCCTATAATGTTATGTTGGTTCGATTGTCCTTCCTAAACCTAGTGTTACTGAAGTTCTGTGATTTGATCTTTTGAGAGTTTCTCATGTTGTTATGGTTAATAGAGGACCAGTAGTTCCTATATGGGTAGGAAGTAGTTTATAAGTTTTATGAGATTATATTTGACCTTGAGCTTAGGGGGTGGTTAGTTAGGTGCATCTTAGGGGAGTGGCTTACAATAGGATTACGGGGCCCAAAGAGGCTAGTCCAGGGTGACCTATCATAAGTTTGTTAATAAGTGATAACTTAATAATAAAACTTGGGGTTACATTAATTACAAGATTGATCATGATTCCTCACTCATTCCTTGAGTGCTTGTAAAGACTAAGGATGAGAATGGGATGATACCTAGAGAGTAGGTATGATTAGATTCCTCATCTTCATGAGAGGGTATTCTAGTTCCTCATGTGTTATGTTGAGGGTCCGGGGTCCAGAGTGGCCAGTCCAGGGTAACTCAAGTGATTGACCATATGATGAAACTCCTATAGAATGTAGCCTGAGTCTCCTCCATAGGTCTCATTTTACCTTTTGTGGTTGTATCTTTGGCACTTGGTGATTTGGTTTATGTTAGTGTTTTGGATATCTTATGTATGTTCCTTTATCTTTGGATGGTGTACCTTTTTTTTTAATCTTGGATTTCTAGTTGTCTTGTTATTTCCATCCTAATACTTTTTCTTTAGTCATCCTTGTTGTGATCATAACGCTTCTAGGATCTTCTTATGTGTTCTTTATGATGGCTTGTATACCTTTGATTGCCTTCATGTTGTATACCTGTGTGAGTGGGTCTGATGTTATCTCCTCAGCACGGTGGGAGTGGACCTTTGGTTCCACACGGCCGGGTGGTAGTGATTCTTATTACCATTGAGATCCGACAGTTCTTCTTCATGCTTGGATGATATTTGATGCAGTTCTATCTTCTGATTCTTATGGAGAATTGTTCAGTTTCATGAGTTGTGTACTTGTACCATATGTGTACATTGGTTGACATCCATCCTTTGGAGGATGTATTGTATTGTACTGTTACATATTATTGCATACCCTGAAACATGTGTCGTAGATGTTGATTCAATTGTATATGTGGTCTTATTATTTGAGATGTATATTATTGGATTCAGTTGATGTATCCTTATGTCAGTTCTTTAAAGTTGTTTTTGTAGATTATTTTACTTAAGTAATTCTACGTCAAGGCACCCTCAATACTTGTAACCTTTGTTGATTTGTACTTATGTGTATGTCATGTTATCTCATTGTGTTGCTTCCGCATTGTTAACATTAAAAAAAAAATTATCTTGTTAACTTGGTTGCTTATTTAGGTTAGTTCTCTTGGGTTCCTTGGTGAGGCATTATACTTGGTATCAGAGCACACGTTTCTACACTGGGAGCTCTAGGAAATTTGCATGCCCATTAGTTGTCTTTTGGTTTAAAACATGAAACAAACATATACATAAAACTCTAATGTATTTTAAACCATTGCTTTGTGATTATTTATTTTCTATTGATGTTATTAGTTTTGATTTTGATTTGTCATTTGGTTCTTTTGGCTGCTTCAGGTATGGAGTCTTTTGAGTCTAGGGTTTTTGCTAGGAGCCTTGATTGGGATTAGGTTGATGCAGAAGCTTCTTTGACATTTTCTTGTGCACTTATAGGTGGTGGTTATCTTCACGGTGTGTGGAGATGGTGACATATTGAAGAATCATGGGGTCCTTGGTAGAGGTGTGGTTTATTCTTTCATTTGACATGTTATCCTTGGTGTTAAGATAGTTTCATTATTATGTCATAGTACACTCTTGATGTGCATTTAGATTTTTGACATGTTATGGTATGTTCATATGGAACATGGTATCTCTTTGGTTGAGATGGTTTAGATCATGGATGTCATGTTTATAATATTGATTCCTAGGTTTGATTTGTGACATTGATCTTTGTTTAGTTACTGAGTATTGAGTACATTGATCATTTTCCTGATACTTCATGATATTTATATGTTTCATTTGGAGTTTTCATGGATTGATAGGTTACATGTGCTCATGGATACTTAGAGATAGAGGTGATGTTAATTTCTCTTTAGATTATAAATGTATGTGCTAGGATGGTTGATGGTTTCAATAGGAAGACTGAGGACCATTAACCTAGTATGGAATAGAGAGGAGAGCGTTCTTAGATTAGTCTTGGTTGGATACTTGGATATCTTGATGAGCATTCTCATTCCCCACTCTTGTCTACTTGGCGGTTTACTACTTGAGAAGTATAGCCCATTGTTTCTTCTCAAGCTCATTATATTTATGCTTATCTTTCATGGATATGGAACTTGAGCTATGGTGTGAGTTATTTCTAGAGGGTTCATTTGAGAGAAGGTTTTCCATTGGTTATCTCCTTGCATATGTTGTCACTATGATATGATTATGGTTGATTTTAGGAGATGTTTTATTGGGCATATTCCTTGGATTAGGAATGGTTATAAGTTTGATCTTCTTGTGAGAGGATTACATCCATGATTAGTGATATGGTATGGTTTGGGTGTTGTTGTGGCTTCTTGTATGGGGTTTTATGGAGGAGATCATACTTAACATAGTTGGCATTTAGAGATGTGTGTATAAGTACATGATACATAGTTTCTCTTTGGTCTTGGTTGTTCGGTTTCATGTACATTGGCTAGGGGATTGGTTGGAGCATGTGATCACTGGTTTGTGTTTATGTGTGTCATGTGGGAGATGGAATGGTTATTCCATTATCTCTTTCCTTTTTTGGTTATGGAGAACTTGGGAGAGTGTTGGAGAATTTTTGTGAGACTTACATTTGTAGGATATTGGTTTATATGTTGCATATTATTGCAGATGTCCTTGATACTACATAGATTCACTTCTATGAGATGTTATGAGTGAATTGATTTGAGATTTTACATTACCTTTGCAGTGGGAGATTATTGGTGTGTATGTGGTAGGTATTTCTCTTGAAGCTTGTGGTTGCAGGTTACATGTTGGATATGTTGATGTTGTGGGATTCACTTGGTATAGCTTACAGGTATGGATAGTTGGATGGGTTAGTACTTGTTGTGGGTGCTATTTTAGGTATGGCTTTGATAGCTACTGATAAATGTGATTACCTTTGGATTAATTTTTGGTTGGAAATTTTGTTAAGTAAGATATCATGATATTGTCATTATGGAAACATATACTCACTATAGAGACAACATGACTTGGAGATACAGTTTTGTATGTTAGTTTTGTAAAATTTTCTAAGTACAACAGTCTTGACAAAGATTATTTTGGTTAGCAAGGTTCACACAAATAATTCTAGAGCACAGGAGATTGAGTACAATATATATGAAGTATATTGAAGCTGTAGCTAAGAGCGTTTGATTGTATCGACAATACAAACAAAGTTATGATTGATTTACTAGAGACAGTGCAAGCTGACAAAATAGAGCAATGACAAGTATTTGGTAAATTTGGGTTAAGGGATTATTTTGTTTTCAAAATAATGACTTAACTATTTAGGGACAACATCCTAGATTTTAACCCCCAGTCAACAAGCACTACAACATTTGGGGTTGAATTTTGATGCCAATTTGTGATGAAACTACCATTTGTGAGTGATTTTTGTGTTCTTTTTCCAAGTGCCCCCGATGTTGTCATAATAGGGATGGTACCATCATAATTTTAATACCCGCGTGATTATAAACAAAAAATAAAAGAAAACGAAAGGCTCATTTCAAATTTTTGTGATCACATACCGTTGTGCGCAAAGAGGGCCCTAATTTTGGAAGATTGGAATCTTGGTATATGGCAACCACGACTTGAGGTAGGCATTCAAGCTTTGTCTTCTCATTAACTTAATTTCATTTTGATGGAATTTGTTTCTTTAATGACACAATATGAATTTTAATATTGGCATTGTTTACATCTTTTCATATCGAATGCGTGATGACCCACGAGCTTTGAGAGCTAGGGCATCGTTTCTATTACCTTCAAGGCATTGTGTGAAGTGTTTGATCTCTCTTTATTTTTTTTGTTGTTGATATTCACTATGTGGTACTCCCCATTTATGATAATTTCATGAGGAAATATCTTCATGGCTCATGGGCTGCACGCTAGGGCATCATGCATTGTTTATGAGTTCACTGTTTAATACTAGCACTATTTACATCTTTTCATTTGGAATGCCTGATGACCCATGAGCTTTGAGATCTAGGGAATAATTTCTATTACCTTCAAGGCATCATGTGAAGTGTTTGATCTCTCTTTATTTTTATTTTTATTGATATTAACTATGTGGTACTCCCCATTTATGATCATTTCATGAGGAAACATCTTGATGGCTCACGGGCTGAAAGCTAGGGCATCATGCATTGTTTATGATCTCACTGTTTAATAATGGCATTGTTTACATCTTTGCATTTGGAATGCTTGATGACCTATGAGCTTTGACAGATAGGGAATCATTGCTATTACCTTCAAGGCATTGCGTGAAGTGTTTGATCTCTCTTTATTTGTTCTTCTTTTGATATTCACTATGCGGTACTCCCCATTTATGATCATTTCATGAGGAAATTTCTTGATGGCTCTCGGGCTGCAAGCTAGGTCATCATGCATTGTTTATGAGATCATTGTTGCATTGTTTATATCTTTGTATTTGGAATGCTTGATGACCCGCGAGCTCTGAGAGCTAGAGCATCATTGCTATTACCTTCAAGGAATTGTGTGAAGTGTTTGATCTCTCTTTATTTTTTTTTTTGTTGATATTCACTATGTGGTACTCCCCGTTTATGATCATTTCATGAGGCAAAACATGGTATCTTCTTTCCTTTCTACAACATTATTCTAAGTGCACATATCTTGTAGCATGTTTTTTCTTTCAGAAGTGTATGGCTTGACAATGCACATGCATAATTGTAGATGAGGATCAGTAATAGGATGCCATTAATTGCTTAGATTGTTTTCATCTAACCCGCATCTCTCTTTTTTTTGCAGGTTCTGGATCACACAGGAGCACACTGGATTCAAACCTAAGTCAAAAATTCATCACTTCAGGCAATGTATGGTACCCTTATTATTCATGTTCATCCTCTTATGTATGCCTGTACTCTTACATATTCTTCTGAAAGTTGGCTATGCTCATAGCCTGTGTGAGCCCAGATTATTTTATCTTTCAGTTCCTTTCCTTTTATAGTATATACAAGTTATTTGGCATATATATACATGTAATCTTTAGATGCATAAATTTCTTTTCCTTTACATGTATCTTTTCATGAAATGAATACAAATTAAACAAGATCATCTAATAATGCAAAATAGGGTACTGTAGTCACTCATCTAGTAATTAGGTTACCAATGTACAATGAGATAACTATTGTATATATATCAAACCATGAAGATGATGCTTAGGAGAAAGTAGAGATGGAGGGATATGTAAAAGATCTAAATGCTATTAAAAAAAAGTTGAAGAGCTATTACTGCTTCAAATTAGGAGAAGGGCTGAAATAAAGAGTACATGATATAACTTCAAAGTAAAATTAAGTACCAACTAAAGGAACTAAAATATAGTTCCATGAAGGAGACATCACAGTGACCAAAAAAAACATCAAAAATTAAATGATCAATGTGTCATCATTTTCACTATGTCATTTCAACACAACAGAGAGACCCATGCAAATTGATATAGTAAATTTATAAGCCATCAATACTAATCAATGTATAAAGTGATGGAATAATATATAAATAGAATCAAAATATGACTAGTACCATTGGTACATTGTATAGGATCAAAGAAAGAGGGTTTCTCATATAAAATAAGAGATATTGAATTTGCAAATATGCACAAAAAGATATATTATAGAGAATACAATGAACACCACCTTTAAGTGAATATACAAGGATTTCAAGCCAAAAATTTCAACTAAAATGAGAACCCCTCATGTTTAGAATGAAACACCCAAATTTCTAAAAGAGCTCAGGTCTGAAGTCAAAAATACGTTTGTAAAACTTTCAATTAAGTTCTATTTTCTTAGATTAAAGATACATATCCATATATGAAAGGCAAACATACTCTCTATATGTACATATAATTAACTTAAAATGAATGTGCAGCTGAATCTAGGAGCCCAATTATTGTATCTTTCCCCATATTTTGTCTGTTTCCATAGGGTGTTTGAAGAGGAAGACTCATCTTGTTGTGCCCCATCATCTATACACAAAAAACTCTATGACCTTGTGGTGTGCATCCTTCTTCCTTTGCTTGGAAATAAAAATATCACCCCTTCCATTTCTACATCCAGTATATAGAAGTACATTATATTTGTGGGAATGTCATTATTGCCAACAAATAGAATTAGATTTATGAAGTTTCTACAGTTATTTTTTGAATTAGATTTGATAGATTTTTGTCGATCATTATGTTTGATCCCAAACTAATCCAAAAGAAAGCATATTAATAACAAATATAATTTTAGTTAAGACTGGGGGTGGGACAAGATGACATTAAACTTTACCATAACCCAAAATGATCACACATTTAATGCCAAAATGCATTGAATGATCTTTGTTCCCTTGCTTTGGTGAGATTTATGTGAACATTACAAGTCAGTACATCAGAGAAACCAATTTTTGGAACTTTGGACAAGTATTTAAAGTACTATCTATTGTCAAGCATAGCTTCCTTCTCATCCACATGCTCATCACACAAAACAAAACCCATAATATTACATATACCATCAGCAAGCTCTTTGTCCTTCTTGGTCTTAGAATGGTAGGTTTAGATGAATTGTCAAGAAAACATAAATTTCCATAACCATTTTATAAAATCGACCCACATGAATTTTCATATACTTTCAACAAGCTCTGTCTCTCATATTATTAGAATGGTAGGTTAAATTAATTATCAAGAAAATATAAAATTTTCATAACCATTTTATGAAATCAACACCCCTAAACTATTGTGGTAATAGCACGTGAAGCATAGCATTTTATTGTACTTTTTGTAGAGCTACCTGATATGGCAGAAGCTTCTACAAGAAAAAGTTTAGTTGCAAAGCCATCGAAATAATTCTTGTAACTGTATAGCAATGATTCCCTTGCTTCATCAACACTAGCAAAACCAAGAAAACAAGAATTGTCATTGCCTATCAACAACTTTATTGCATTTATATTTCTGGATTCGCTTGTGTCTATTATTTAGACCAATTTTTTTATCATATTCAATAATCCTTTTCTCAAAATGTTAGAGAGCTCAAGAACGGAAAGAAACAAGCATAACTCATGATACTCAATGATCCATCTTCAAAATGTTAGAGATCTCAAGAATAAAAAGAAACTAGCATAGCTCATGTAGTACACTAACAATGGACCAACCTTTCTTTGAAAGAGAGAAGCATAGAATGATGCATTTCAGATGTTTCC
>MU224894.1:887710-926562 GCA_018584345.1 Thuja plicata
TGTCCTTAGAAGTGGCTCCATGTCAAGAGGACTCTAAAAATGATAAAGAAAAGAACATAAAGAAAGATCAAGATCAAGAAACCTCCATGTCATCCAATCCTTTTCATGATGTCTCTTATCTGTTTCACACTTCTTTTGACCCCTTACGCCCTTTCTCATTATATTCACCCTATCTTAAGTCTTCTCCAAAGCAAGATCAAGTTACTACTTACACCGTTGAACTTATTGAAAATCAAAATAACCTTACCCCGCTTATACTTTCCAAAGATGATACTTCCACTAAGGTTAATAAAAATGGTATTGTTACTTCCAATGTTGAACCTATTGAAAATCAAGAGAAAAATTATGCAATTATACTATCTAAGAATCCTTGTCAAGATCAAATTCTTCCATCTTCTTGTTCTAGCACTCCATGTTTGCTTCCACTTTCTACTCTTCCTAAGTCTTTTCAAGCTTCAAACAATATTATCAAAGAAGGTGCTCCTATTCAAAATGTTCACAATCCTATTGAAAATCCTAATGCTGACTCTAAAGATGTTGATGTCCTTGGTTGTCATATACATGTTGATGAACTTATTGATTATCCTTTTGCATCTTCCACATCCATCCTTGGACCTCCTCCACCAATATTAAGGGCTTCATGTTTTCCTTCCATCTTGGGTTTTTATATCCTCGACACTTAGCCTTTCTCCATCATGCCTTGGTCTGGAATTGGTCTTTGTATTTTTCTAGGGGGCATAACTATGTTAGCTTTGGTCTCTTGGATGCGTTCGTCTTTAGGACGCCTCACAAATAGTGTTTTTCAACACCACCCCAACTGTATTTTTCAATACAACCCTTGACATTGAGTGTTTTTCAACACTTATTGGTTTGGTCTTACCTTATTTTGTCATGTGGTCTTACCTGCTTGCGAGCATTTGATCCTTATCCTTAGAACTCAGTATTAGTTAACACACTTAAATTTTTAAACACAACACTTAATGCTTTAGCTATGTCATGATCTTTTCTTTGTATGCTGACTGTTATTGATTTTCGTTGAGTGTCCTTGTCTAATAAGTCTCTCCGTGACGCATAGCTAGAGGACTTAGGGCATGGGGCATATTTTTATTAGCTTCTTGCTTTATGCTTCACTGTTTTTGAACAACCATTTTGCTGGTCATCTTGGCCTCTATGCCTTGATGCGAGTGTGGTTTTTCTATATTAAATTGGGTAAGTGAACATCACAGTCATCTTGACCTTTATGTCTTTGATACTTATGTTAGAATCTTTACACATTCCAATCCGTTATAAATCCCATTCATATCTTCATAGTTGCACTTGTGACTAGTGATGATTGTGTGATTTTTTTATGTCCATTAATAATGGCCCAATGATGACAATAAGTTCCTTAACATTCTCTAATGGATGATGAACACAAATTCCTATGTTACAGTTTCTCTATTGCAAGTACACCTTTGCAGTTTAATGTAGCTTACATTGTTAGACCTCATGTTAGTTTGCATTTTTAGGCTGCATTACGAGTTTGAGAGGGTTTCCTTCATCTTTCTTGTGGACTTTTAATCAACTGTGATCACGTTCTGATCTTCATTTCCTTATCTTCTTTCGTAATCTCAATCAAAATTTTCTACCTTAAACAGTTGATTAATTTTGGGGCATTCTCTTTCTTAAGGCAAATTCTCTTTCTTCTCTTCATTTCTTTCCACCTCTTCTAAAATTCTATCTTCCATTCGCTTTCACCCCACTTATTCTTCTTCTTCTTCTTCTTCTTCTTCTTCTAATTCAACCATGGGGCATAATCTTTCATGCTTGATGATCTCTCTTGGTTCTATGACCATTATATCTTTCATCTTACATCAAGAAACTTATCTTTAGTTTGATTTGATCAAATTTATCACTTTTCTATTTCTCCTCTATCTCATTTTGATTTTGATCACGAGGGGGCAGTACCTATCAAACTTCAATCCTTGATCAGTTTTATCAATCATATCAACCTTGCTTGATATTCTTATCTTGGACTCGTCAATTACTTATTTACAACGGTGTTGACCTTGTCTTTTTTGTAATCTGCTTATGTTTTTTATGATGTCAATTACATATTTACAATGGTGTTGATGTTTGTGTTGTTTTGTGATCTGAAATCGATCTCACACTTCAACTGCATTCTTTGACTACATGTGTTCCCAGAATGATCACACATTAGTAAAAGAGGGGCAAATGTATGCACCCTAAAATGGTCGCCTAGACTATGGGCCCCATTTATCATTTTATCAATTTATCAAATTCATGAATCAATGCTTTGCAACATTTTTAATTTAAATCAATTTCCTTGATCAAATCGTAATTAATTCAATTATTTCAATATTTCCTAAGGTTTGATCATTTTTATTTAATTAAAAATTTAATCTCCCTTTTAATTAAATAAAATTCATCTTATTTAATTAAAATAAATTCCTCCCATTTAATTAAATAAAATTATACTAATTTATTTAATTAAAAGAAGACCCCCTCTTTTAACTAAACAAATAAAAATCTCCACTTAAAGCACTTTATTTGATGAAAAAGGAAATTAATTAAATAAAAATAAATAAAGTTCCTTTTACTACACATCGTCCTAAGTGGTGGGATTTTTGCCTCTTAATCATAGCCTTTGATTTTTTGTCTCTTAATCTCTACCGTCCATTGCTCTTTAAAAGGAAACCTCTCCTCATTTGATAATCAAGATTTTATGCTATTGTTATGCTGCAGGTTTGGAGAGCAATTTGGGAGGAGAATTTGAGCACTCAAGCTTGTATATTGCAACTTCTCTCTTCTTATCTTCTTCTTGCATCCATGGCTATTCATATTAGATTAAATTCATATTTCCTTTCATATAATAATCATGCATTGTTATCATTTAGATTAATTTCCTTTCATGCATTGCAATCATATAGAATAGTTTTCATTTCATTGCATATTGGATGATCATGGAGACTAGGATCCTTTCTTTTTCTCTTTGAATCTCCCATTTCATAGTGTACTTGTATGGGTACAACTAGGTCAATCAGAGGGCCTCCATCACAAACCTTTGCACTCCATGACTAGGGAGCTATGAGTTGATATTTGAGGCCTCATTCTTGAGCAACCTTGAATGGAATGATTTATAGAAGTGTGACACATTTTCATCACACACTTATAATAAAAATGGACTTGGATATCTTGAAGAAAAGTTTTCAAAGAAAGTTGAAGAATGCAAAGAACCAGAGTCTACAATTCAACAACTCGAGATCAAAGAGAAAGAAGAAACGAACAAACTTGAGTCTAACCAATCTGAAGATGTATCTGAACAATATGAGCAAACTGGATCACCTAAATAAGTGAAAATTGAATTCAAAGGTAGTTGTTATGCATGCAATACATTTGGACATATGAAAAGAGATTGTACATGTCATAAATTCAAATCTATTACTGGTTATTGTTATAATTGTCATGGTTTTGGTCATAGAGCTATTGATTGTAAGAAACCTAAATATAATAATAGTAATGAAAATAGTATAATGTTTAGAGGTACTAACCCTACAAATAAGAGACCTATTAGAGAAACAAATAGTATAAGGAATAGAGTTGTATGCTTCAAGTGAAACAACTTTGGACACATTTATAGAGATTGCAGATCACAGTTTAATCAGTCAGGACCGAGATATGGAAACAATGTTATGGTTTGTCAGATTTGTAACAACATGGGACATACAAAAAGATATTGTTGAATGAATAATATGAGGAATCCTAACCCTGGAAGGAATATGAATTACACCAGAAGGAATGTGGATAACAACACTAGTCAAAAAGGAAATAGAAGTAACATAAAAATAAGTTATATTTGTCAAAGCTAAAGATCCAGCAAGTTTACCCATTAGATTGGAAAGTCAAAAAAGTGAAGCACCTGAGAACAAATTGAAGTTAATTACTATTACCAACCCATCTCAGTCAGATTAAGCATTACATTTCATCATATTAAAAGACATAATGAGCATTAGAATAGCATAGGATTTTGTAGAGTTTGAATTAAGATTTGTGAAGTTAATATGTGTTACTAAATGATGTAAATAAGCTATGGTTAAGATCACATATATTTCTGAGCATGTATGAGATATATCAAAGTGAAAGAAGATCACTGACAGACATGAACGACTTTTTGACATGAACACAGTTTTGCAATTAATGCGACAAAAAATTTTGAAGGATTTAATGGGTAAAAGTGAATTGATGGACACCATTTGATCATTTGTGTGCTTGAAGGAGACCTTGAGAGATAATTAAAAGAGATAAAAATATTTTTGAAGCATTTGAAGGCAGATCTATGCACAAAGCCCTAAATCATGATATTGAGGTATTTTCGTTGAAGTTTATCTTTGAATATATCATCTTAAGTGCAAATATGGATGCAACCCTTGTTCACAATGTTAAAGATACACCTAGATCTAAGATTAGGAGGGAGCTAGTAAATCCTACTGAAGATGACCCTAGTTTGGCATTGTCGTTTACACCACATGAAGTTTTGCATTTAGAATATATTAAGAGTTATTTCAAATGCGAGTTTGACACCTTAGGAGATAACAATATAACAAAAAATTATGAGAAAATTCTGAACCAATAAATGTCTTATAAGGAAGTTTATACCCATTTAGGTAAAATGGTTATAGAAAGGCATATGTTTCATTATTAATTTGACAATGAAGAATGGAAGGTAAAATGGTTATAGCAAGGCATATGTTTCATTATGAATTTGACAATGAAGAATGGACTAAGATTATATTGAGTAGAGTACATCATGGAAAGTTTTACCTAGATGACAAAGTAATTGGGATTACAATAGACCTTATACATGATGTGACCAGATTTTCAAACAAAGGAGAATTACCACTGAATGAGATAAATGTAAAGAAAATAGTCATTGAGAACACTAAATCTACATATAATGTTTGAGGAATTGGGATAAGTAAGATAGAATAGGATGATGTGAGATATGTTTACAAAATAATACCCATTAAGTTATGTTCTAGTTCTAGAGAGGATGATATGGAAGCATGGTACATGTAGCTTATTTGATGTGTATTGAGAAAGATGAAGTAGATATGTGTGAGATTTTAAGGATACAACTTATAGAAAACATTGAAAAGATAAAAAGACAGAAATTCCCAATTCAGATTTTCATCATTGATAACTTACATGTTTTTTCACCTTTTGAGGAGATTTCCCTACACTAATGGAGCTTATTAGAATTATGAGAGAATCACCATGGAAAGGATAAATAAGGTATATAACATAAATCCTATTAAAAAAGTGAATGAGAGTGCAAAACTTATTATCAAGATATTTCAGAATGAGAAGAGAAAGAGATCAATAATTCCACCATCTATGATAGAGAAATATAAGGATGATTTATGTTTCTTGGTAGACACAGAATTTACCTATATTGAAGTAGTAGAACCCAGAGTTGAATTCTTAGACCCACTTTATTATGAGATAACTGAAGAAGCTATAGAAGTATATGCAATCATATTAATGAAAGCAAGATTGGATACAAAAAGCCCTAGATGTGAAACATCTGAAGAGATTGCAATAAATTCACCCAAAACTTAGTTATAGAGCATAGAAAAGAAGAGACTGGATAAAGTAATAGAGAAAATTCTAAAGGAAACATGCATGAAAAAAGATGAGTATAATTTACCAAAGTAGACAACATCAGCAATGAGGAACATTGGAGTTAAATAAATATTAGAATTAACAATTTTAGCAGCAAAGGCAACATCTGCACCAGTTGTATAGAATATTGATGAGGAAATTGCAAAGGAAAGTAAGTTGAGTATATCAAATACAAAGCTAGCAACAACAGCTACAAGGAAATAAACCAAATTCACCACTTCACATGCATCACCACAGAAGGCTAAGAGAGTAAAAGAAATGGCAAGTGGACCAGAAAAGAGGTAGAAAACCATTTTCACACCCGTTGAAAGGAAGAGAACACAAAAGGAAGAAACTTCACCTATAAAAAAAATGAGAGGACAAGTGCACAGTCAGTCTAGAACTCTAATAGAAGAAGAGGCGGGAAGCAGAAAAAAGAAACAATGGAAGCCTAAGATTGAAAAAGTAAACCCTTTAATCATTAATGATGGAGACTTTACCAAGTTGAATAAGTACTACCAGATGTATAAAAATATTGAGAAGTTGAATCTTTAAAATGCAATTGTTAGACATATGATACTTGTAGACAAGAACTTTGAGAGCATAAAAGATAAGATACCTAATGATCTATATGATAGACTAATTAATAGGAACAAGAGAGAAATTGAAGAATATAAGAACATAAGAGAAAGATTTGTGAGAAAATTATGTGAAGTTAAGAATGAGGAACACTTTAAAGAAATCATGAAAATTATTAGTATACACTTGAGAAAGAAGAGGAGAACTATCTTTATTATGGGACGAAATTATGAGGAAGTAAATAGATAAAAATAGGAAGGAGTTGTGAAATTTATGACATGTATACCAGTAGAAACACAGAGTGAGTTAGAATAGGACACCCGATTAAAAACTACATAGACAGAGGAACCATCACCTAAAAAGAAAACATTGCAGACAACAGTTACACCACTAGCAATATCAATAAATGATGAAACTATGGAAGTAAAAGGCATGAGCATCACAAATGACAAAGAAGAAGACCCTTTTACGGACAATGAAGGAAAAATATTGAAGGAGGAGAGGTTGGAAATTTGGAAGGAATGGATAATTATTCTAGTTCAGATAATGAGGAAGAAGAAAAGAAAGAAGAATCAAAATCAAAAGAAAAGACAGTTGAAAGTATTAATGTTGGGTTACAAAAAAAGTGGAAGATGATTGAACAAGGGATCAGTTTAACCTTGCCTAGGTTGAAGTATGTTGAGACAGAACAAGAAACACCATTACAAGAACCTATTTATAAAGGTGAAGAAGAAGTACATAGAAAAGAAAAGGAAGTGATAGTACCCCATAATATATAGTTGGACACACCATAGAAGGATGCAGTAGAAAGTTCATCCAAGTGACCCATTGAATCAGTTTTGGCAAACTTATGAATAGAAGTTGATGATGATGATCAAATATAGTTGGTCTCATCCTTGAATAAGATCATTGGAAAGAACAAGAAAGTGAAAATTTAGTGAATTTGATCCACAAGCTAGAGATAAGGAAGTCATGAAGGAATTTGACAGTGAGTTCATGACATTAACAACTATTGCAACAATTAAGGCACAATCAACACATGATGCACAAACATTTCAAACAATTTGTCAAAATATTAGAAATTACTTGGGGAATCTTGATTTTTGTATTAAGGAGTTGAGGAAATGTCTGGAGAGAGGAATAATACTATACAGTTAGTGTTCCCTTTCACACAATCTGATCTCAGACATAGCAGAGAAGTTGAGGAACAAAGAAACATAATTACAAACTACTTTGAATGAGTTGCAAAATCCCAACATGAAGATAAAAGACATTGAACAAAAGATTAGCACAATTCATGATGACATAAGATTATTGGAGAATAAAAATGAATGAAAGTTGAAGATATTTTCCCTTATCAGAGAGCATTTGGTACTAAAGATCAGTAATGTGCAGACCCAATTGGATGAATGTCTTACTTCGAAGACATCGTATGAAAAGTTTGTCTATCCTAACTTGAGTGCAGTAGAGAGTGCATCTTATGGCCTATGTGTACTACTCAACATGGCAGATTCAATGAAGAATACATGGGACAAGGAGATATCTAACTTGAAGGTGAGCTTTAAAGATTGTATTTCATGCCTTCCAACATTACAAAATTAAAAGACAAGAGGCATATCCATTTTGACTTGTAGATAGATATTTTCACACATTTTTCATTTCTATCAAAGGGGGAGTAGTAGTTGTGAAAATTGTAATTTTTATAAGGATAAGTATAGTCAAAGGGGGAGTAATAGTTGAGAATTTAACAGTTTTTGAAGTTTTGGAGTTTTGAAAGTTTTGGGGACTTAGCTAATTTTCATATGTTTATATCAATGACAAAGGGGGAGATTTTTGGAAATGTAGGATATCATGATGTTTTCATTATGGAAACATATACTCAGTACGGACAACATTACTTGGAGATACAGTTTTGTATGTAAGTTTTGTAAAATTGTCTAAGTATAACAGTCTGAACATAGACTATTTTGGTTAGCGAGGTTCACAAAAATAATTCCAGAGCATGCAAGCTTGAGTACATCATATATGTAGTATATTGAAGCTACAAATAAGAGCACTTGATTGTACAGAGAGTACAGACTACATTATGATTGATTTACTAGAGACAATGCAAGCTGACATAACAGAGTAGCGATAAATATTTGGTAAATTAGGGTTAAGGGATTATTTTGTTTTCAAAATAATGACTTAACTAGTTAGGGATGACATCCTAGATGTTAACCCTCAGTCAGAAAGGAATGATATTATGTTTAGAAATGTGTAAGATGACTTAAGTATTGTACTTTATATAAAGGAAAGTAAATGCGAAGTTTTTTTTGTAACAAGAATTGAATGATAATTGACGATACTATGAGCAGTATTGATGTAATATGCGAAGTATAATTTTAGATTAGAGCAGTGCAGGTTTTGTGAAGAGCTTAACAGATATATCAGAATATTGAAGATATTCAGCAAGTAGCGAAAGTTTTATAAGTCATATTTTGTTTTAATGACAATCATTATATATTTCATGTTTGGGAAGTGGCCTCACCTTGCATATAGTCTTATTTTTTAATATCAAATCCTAACAGAGTTGAGGCTTCTAAAAAGGCCTAGTCCTCTAACAAGGACAATGATCACTACGATTTTAATAGACTCCTAACAGGGTCAATATCTTTTGTGAGATACTTTATTAGTGGATCATCTTGTGGGTACCATCCCCCCCGGGGTTTTCCCTTGGCCAGGGTTTCCTCGATGACAATTATGGTGTTATGAGTTCATTTTTGTTATGGTTTTTCTTACTTTTTAGTATATTCAATTTAGTTTTATATTAAAGTTTGAAGCTAATTAATTATATTCATATTTGGGAAAAATTTTGTGAAATAATTATTCACCCCCTCTCAGTATTTCTTCTTTATAATAGTTATTTTTCTTGGGATATCAATTGGTATATGATTTTATGATTCTTATGTGACAGGTTGGGTGGATTTCTCTTTGGATGGCTTCTATTTATGTCCACTAGTAGTGGCATAATAGGAGGTGTAATCATTCGTGAATGGGATGGTGGATACTTTTATTTTGTTGCAGGTACCAGGATGGGGCACATTGTGTACTTTTGTTCATGGTGGTGTGTGTGCTAGGAGGGATTGTTCCCTTGTTCATTTATGTGGCTATATATTGACCCTTGTGCAATGTTTACAACAATTGGGAGATTGATGGAAAAATGTGTGTTGTACACATTGCATAATAATATTTATTATTATATTATTTCATTTTATGATGTAAATGTTTTGATTAAGTAAAAATAGGCTTTGAAAGGACCCAAAACCTTTTACAAAGAGATTAGAGAATAAGAATTAAAGTTCAAACTAAAATGTGCTACAATACCTAATGATACATAGGCCTAAGGACCCAAAAGAAAATAACAAGAAAAGACAACAGATAGAAAATAGACAACAACAAAAATAAATTATAGCAACAACTAGCTAGTTTTCATTAGTTCTTTAGCTTGGATGACCAGGAGGTCCATGTTGTCTGTAAACGCCTTCAACTCCTCCAGTTCAAGATCCTTCTTTCTAGTACTTGCATGATTTATTTTACTAGGCCCTATGCTCTTGTTTATCTCCTTATTTTCCTCTCCATTGTTATGCTCCAATTTAGCAACCAAGATCTTAAAGCGGTCCGCAGAGGATTTCAGAATATGGAAGCTCTCCTCACTGATTTTTCCAAAGTACTTTCCAAATTCTCCACTTTACTCTCCAAGCTAGAAATCATGGCTTCATAGTTGTTGTCCTTATCTTCCTTGCCCAAATTATTTAGCTTCTCTTCCATTTGAAGGACAATGCCACCTAATTCCCCGAAGGTCTCTCCTTTGTGCACAACTTCCATCCAGTCTTGCAAACTAGTAGCTAGGGGTTTGTATCCAAAGTTTACCTCCCTGATCATATTGACAATTTTTTCTTACTCCTTAAGGTCAGCCTTAATTTTTTTAGTATCTTGGACAATATTTTTTAGGAAATGGCCAAAAGACAGAATACTCTCCTTTTGATTCTGATCCATCTGAACTTTACCTTTTTCTTTGTTTCCAGAATCATCACAAACCTGATTAGTATGCACATTCTCAATTTGGTTACCCGGAGGGGTGGTATCTTCTCCCACAATGTCATTGTTAACTTTTTTTTTCCTCCTCCATATCTTGCTATACATTTTGGGTGGTATCCATAGTTTTGTCACCTCTTCTCTCAGTCTCTTTTTTATTTTTATTATCCTTCTTTTTATTAAATTTTCTAGGGATTTTAATATTTTCATCCTCCTCATCTGAGGCTATGAAAATACTATTTTTGGTTTTACCTCCTTTATTATTTTTGATATCTGACTTCTTCTCCTTATTTGAAGAGGTTTATCTCTTTTTCCCCTTAGGGTTCGTCTCCTCCTCATCAATGTTGTCATCATCTAAATCAAACTCAGAATCAAAATCATCAACCTTCTTCTTAAATTTACTAATTTTCCTTGAAGTACTTCCCTTTTGTTTACCTTTCCCTTTGGCGTTGTCACCCATGGTTCCCATCGACTCATCCTTAGTATCCTCAATTTTTTCACCTGACTCCTCATCCTAAGTTTCTTCATCACCATGGGCATTACCCTTTATGATGGGTTTTTCTACTTTATTTAATTTCAATAGGTTGTAAATCAAGACCATAAGAGCTTGATGGGCGACATCATCCCCATTAGGTTCTTTTGCAAATCCCTTATAGTTTGTCTGATAGAACTAAAAAGATAGTATGGAATGCTAATCTTGTAATCATAGGAATGCTAATCTTGTAATCATATCTAAAATGATTTAAAATGACAAAATGATGTCCATAAGCATGAGAGAACCTACCATCCAAGGTGATATAGCTGATAGTCGCATACAAAACAAAATGCCAGGGACAAATAATATATTTGGGATTATGACACCCACCAACCCTTTTGACAAGTCTAGTTGCTTCATTGTCATTTTCTGGAAAAATTTTAGGAGATCTATCAAAAATTATTCTATCATGGTAGAATTTTATACCATCCTTCAGCATTCCTATGGCCTCAGCAATCAAATCTTCAGTGACCTAAATCCATTGGTTTTCAAATAGGATCTTCCCATTCTTCTATTTCTTGATTAAATACTTCGTAATGGTAGGATTGCGGCACTAAAGCCTTTCCATGTAACCTGTGAAATCACCTTTCTATAGAATCCTTCAGACTTCCTCATTCTATTTCCATTCTTTGGAACTCATTGGCTCATATATCTTCTTGTTTCCACCCATGTTCCTTATGTCAAACTGATTGATGCTCTTCACAATACACTTAGTAAGAAAACCCATAATCTTCTCTGTGTTTGCAACCTCCTTCAAAAACACCCATAATCCATGAGAAATAGTATTATATTAGAAAAGGACAGTGTTGGAAATGACAAGGTCATAATTATTCCTTACATTAATCATCATCTTTCCCATTATTAATTAATTGCCTTTGCATTCTTTAAGTATCATTGATACACTCCTTCAAAATGAAAGATTTTATATCATACGGTATACTCTCCTCAGTCTGCCACATGTTTGTGTTATCATTTTTGCAAGCTTGGTTGGCTGCCCAATCATAAAATCCATTTGCTTCATGGTAGGAATGGGTTATTAGGCACTTTTTCATAGTTCTTATAATATCCTTAGCACCTTGCATAATGTTTTTGATCTACCATGAAGGAGGTGAAACATTGTTAAGACAATTAAGAATGTTCAAGGAGTCCCCCTCTTACAATAAATTTTGGCAATTGAACTCCTTAGCAAGAAGAAGACCTTGGTAAGCTACCATGGATTCCACAACATGATTTTTTTGGATGCCTATAGGAATATCTCTAATAACTCTGCATATACTTTTCTTATTACGAAGCACAAAACCACACCTAACATTGCCAGGGTTGCCTTTGGAAGCCCCATCAAAGTTCATCTTCATCCATCGTATAGGGGGGAAATCACAAACAACCTCTTCCCTAGGATTTCTTTGATCATCATTTTCAGCTTCTATTCTCCATTTCTTTAAAACAAAAATATCCCCCACAACTCTAGTATTGGGATCGCATTCCATGATTTTATAGTTTTTAATAATCAATATTTTTGTTCTCTCAAATAAGATTTTGGGAGGGATAGACTTATCTCTGAAGATTATATCATTCTAATATTTCCAAATAGACCATGTTATGTGAGGCAAATAAATCTTCCATATCATTTTTATCATCTTATTCTCAGTGATAATATCCCATAAACTAACAATCTTTGAACATCCAAAGGGAAAACCCATTGTAGATGGAAAGTCTTCAAAAAAAGGGACCAAATTTCTTCAGCAAAGGGACAATGGATAAAAAAATGGTTAACTGAATCTTCCTCCTTCTTGCGAAGAAAATTTTTTTAGGCAAAATCGTACCCCTAATCTTGACGTTATCAAGAGTAAGGATCTTATTTTGAAGCATCATCTAGAAGAAAATATTGATTTTGGGGGTCAGTCCTTTCATCCAAGCGTTGGCCCATAAGGGAGCATCTTGATTGTGAAAATTTTGTTTGTAGGAAGAAGCCGTAGTAAAGTTACCATCAGTGGTAAATTTCCAAATTAGGTGGTCTTCCTCATTGCTCAAAATGAAGGAATTGAGGGTCATATTCAAGGTTTTAAGATTAGGATCAATATTGGTGAGGTCCTTCCAATGACCACCATCCCAGTATTCAACAAATTTGGACCCTATACTAAATTTACAATGGGAAGCATAGTTTCCCCAAAGGGGATTATCAGAAAATGATGATTCACCAATCCAAATATCCTCCCAAAAATCCACCTTATCACCTTTTCCCACTTTCCATCTTACACCTCTTTTGATGAGGTCTTTAGTTTTAGTCACATTCTTCCAAATGCATGACCCAACTGGAATATCTTCATTAGCTAGAAAATTTTGGAGAAAGGGAAGGTCCCTTTTATATTCATTGTTCCATATAGTGCTCCATTCCATCTCCAATCTATAACCCCTCCAAACAAGCTTAGCAACAAGGGATTCATTAATATTCTTTATTCTTTTGAGACCAAGAACTCCCTTGGATTTGGGCTTACACACTTTTTCCCAAGAAACCAAAGCAAGTATCTTTTTATTTTCAACTCCTGACCAGAGAAAAATTCTTTGGATTTTCTCAATAGCTTCAACATATTTATTAGGAATTCTAGAAATTCTTAGATCATAAAGAGGTATTCTCTAAAGGGGGGATTTCAATAAGTGAACTTTACCAGCCTGGCTAAGAAGTGTGCCTTTCCACCCTGCAAGCTTCTTTTGAAACTTGTCAATAATTTAAGTCCAGAAGGCTTCATGAGGGTTTTGACTAAGGGGAAGACCCAAGTAGGTGGCAGGAAGCTGACCAATCTGATAACCCAAAATTATACTAATTTTTTGCTACCTGTAATTAGGAGTATTAATCAGAAAAAGGGTGCTTTTGTTCAAATTAATGATTTGACCAGTTGCAGGCCCATATTTATTAAGATATTTTTAAAGATTCCTGGCTTCAATGATTGAAGCTTCACCCATAAAGATAGAGTCTTCCACAAATTATTGGTGGAAACAAACCTGATTGGTAGATGAAGGTCTGAGCCCTTTTAGATCTCCTTTATGGACCAATTTGGCAATATATATCCCTAGACATTCATCCATAATGAAAAAAAACATAGGGTAAATGAGGTCTCCCTGTCTAAGACCCCTGTAAGATTTAAAACAAGGAGTATGGGAACCATTAACCAACACTGAAAAGGTAGCTAAGGAAATAAGCTACATCGATAACTTAATACAATTTTGGTTAAATCCAAAAGTCATCAAAGTCTTATGTAAAAAATCCTAGTCAACTCTATCATAGGCCTTAGAGAGATAAATTTTCAGAATACTCTTCTTTCCTAGCCATAACTAGTGAATGAATGTTTTCATGGAAAATAATTATCAAGTCCAAAGTCTGTTTTCCTAGCACAAAACTAGTTTGTTGTTGTGAAATAATCCTAGGGAGAAAAACCATGATTCTGGAAGTAATAATCTTTGAAATTATCTTATAAGTAGAGTTGCATAGGATAATAGGCCTAAAGAGATCCATTGCATCAGCCCTAGCCTTTTTAGGGATAACAGAAATGATGGTACCATTGATTTATTTTAAGAGTCTCTTTGAGCCAAAAAACCTTTGACAACAGTCGTGACATCATTTTTGAAAATTTACCAATACTTCTGGAAGGAGAACATAAGATAGCCATCTAGTCCAGAGGATTTTCTACCTTCAAAATAAAAGACAACCCTCCTTATTTCTTCATTAGAAGGGATAGCATTAAGAATCAAATTGTCATCTACATAGAGAAATTTTGGAATGCACTCTAAAATTTCATGTTGATTATTCTGATTGAAAATTTTTCCCTAAGTTAGAAGACTGAAGAAAAAATCCTTAGCCTCCTTAGAGATTTTCTCATCCTTCTCTACAACTTTATAATTCACCTTGAGTTTGGAAAATTTTTTTGTTGGTTTATGCTTTATGGCTGTCATGTGAAATTTTTTAGAATTTATGTCCCCTTCTTTTAGCAAAACATTTCTATCTCTTTGCTTCCGAAAAGTTTCTTCTTTATGAACTATACCATGATATTTGATCAATACTTCACTCTCTGTCTCCTTTGGCACACTCTTATAGCCATATTTTTGTATAGATTCCCGAATCTCCTTTAATTCCAACAAAATTTCAGCTTTAAAGGAAAAAATATTGCCGAAAGAATCTTTGTTCCATCTCCTGATATTATCCTTGACATGTCTGAGTTTGTTAGTTAATCTGTACATAGCAGTTCAATCAATCTTGATCTGCCACCATTCTCTTCATCTATGAACCAAATCAGGATGAACAGTCCACATTTCTTCAAATCTAAAGAGGAAATGCCTTCTCCTAGAAATTAGGTCAACAATAAAAGAAAGAGGATAGTGGTCTGACCCCATTCTTAAAAAACTAGTTAGAGAACAAAAATAATATTGATACCAATCATCAGAGATAATTTCCCTGTCAAGTCTCACCTTAATAAGCTCACCACATTCTCTTATGTTGGTCCAAATATATTTAACTCCTTGGAGTTCAATGTCAGTTAAAGCTTGCCTAGTGATAAAATTCATCAAATCAAGTCTTTTGTCTATATTTGGCTGGATACCACTAATTTTTTCCTCTTCCCTCAAAGGAGTATTGAAATCTCCCATTATAAGGAAACACTCATTCACAAAAATATTTCTAACCTGATCAAGGTTTTTCCAAAAAATAATTCTTCCATTTTTAGTGTTAGAAGCGTAGATATTTGTGAGTGTTAGAATAACTGGGGGGGGTGAATCAGTTAGACTTAGTGGCCTCAAAAAATCATCCTACAATCCCAAATTCATCCATATGTATAAAAAAAAAAAATCAATCATATAAAAATCATCTCGGTGAAATATAAAATGTGATTTCAAAACTTACTGTTAAGTTGTCTACTGAGTATCAATCAACTAATACTGTGATTACCGATCTAGGTCAATAAAATAAAGTGTAAAGTAAAATAACAATCCACAACATTCATACACATTGACACATAGATTTTTAACATGGAAACCCTGTTAAGGGAAAAACCACCTGGGACCGGTAGCCTAAAATATTTTCACTCCTTTGTAGTGAGTTTGGTGAAGAGCCAACCCTATTAAAGGTTACAGTGCACACCGTTAAATGTGACCTTGTTAGAGGATTTAAAACTACCAGTTCTCTATTGACCATGAATTTACTATGGGGTCAACAAGAAAACAATTAACATTCTCTTAATGTTTTAATAAGGATTCACTATCCCACTTGGTTAAGAGATTTATTTGTAACAAAGGTTAAACTAGTACAGTAATGATCTTATTCAAATACAAATCTGATTTGCAGATATTCATATCTATTCTAAGTACATAATACCTTTGATCAATTTTTTTACTTTAGTTCATATCATATTTTTTCTGCTCGGTAATCCTCTTTCCTTTATTTTTCTCAGTGATGTCTGCAAAAATGCTTGGTTCTATCTTAACCAGCTTGATCAGTCATGCATCAAATTTGCATGTATGCTTCAGCATCTGTGTACATGATTCACAAAATGAATCTCTTGTCTCTTATATAGACATCATGTATCATTTAATTTTCATCCTTCAAATCTTTCCGCTTAATCTTCATCATTCATTTTATCGCTTGATTCTTCCTCGACAGTTGTGTTAAAAACACGTTTCAATCTCTGTCATCCGATCTTCCTTGAATTTTCATAACCCTATGTTAAAATAAAAAAAATTATATTTTACCTTGAAATTATCAATTGCTAGCTCAACATTTTAGTCGGCCTTGGTTTGAATTAATTTCTTAATCAATAGCTATGTCGACAATCCCTTTCTCAGCTAACACTGGCACTCAGTATACATTGTGTTTTACTCAGTTTACACTGCTACTCAATGTATACAAAACTCTTCATTTACCGACCACATAAACATTGTTTGTTCCAAATAATCAATACATAAAAAATTTTCTCCACCATAATAGTACTCAAATAAGTTGACATCAATGACAATACCTTAACTGATAATGTTTATCATCACTTATGCAACTCAGTTGAATATCAACAAATAACTTCAAACATATAATCAGTTGTAGTTCATCAATCTCTCCCTTTGGCATTGATGGCGAAAAAATATGAAATATGCAATATAATATGTCATACAAAAAAAACCAAACTTTTGTTCTACAACTGCAACAATTCAGTAGCTCTCCCTAGCTTGAATATAATTTGTGTTAGTATAAACAAAATATTGACTGTGTAGACTCTCCATGTTGTTTTGTCTTTTCAGCTCTTGAATCTCTCTATAGATTAAATATGTCTCTCCCTTTCTCTTTTCTCCCTTGGATGGATAGATATGTCTTGACTCTCCCTTCATATTTCATGACTTTCTCTCCCTTTGAAAATAATGCCAAAAAGAAATATATAACTCTTCAGTAGGCAAATAAAATATCTCTGATTTTTGATGTAGTAGGTACCTTTTTGTATTGATATCTCTGTTTCGGTCCAGTTCAACTTTGCATCAACATGATTGATATTCTGATTTCATGTAGGTTGATGCAACCTCCTAATCTTCTTATTTATCAATAGACAAGGGATGAACCTCTAGTCTACCTCTCAAGTACTCAAATATATCCTTCGGTAACAGTTTTGTGAATATGTCTGCAAGTTGTTTCTTTGATTGTACATATTCTAGTATTACTTGTTTTTCTTGTACTTGTTCCCTCAAGTAGTGATACTTTATAGATATGTGCTTTGTCTTTGCATGCATCACAGGATTCTTTGAAATATTTATAGCACTTGTGTTATCATAATAAATCATCACTGGTTCAGTGATCTCCTCATTCATTCCTTTCAACAATTGTTTTATCCATGCTATGTTAGAACAATTTGCAGCAACAACAACACACTTTTCTTTTGCAGTTGACTTTGATATGCATCCTTGCTTCTTTCTAATCCAAGTAACTAGTCTTTCTCCCAAAAAAAATGCTCCACAAGTAGAACTTTTTCTATCATCTATATTCCCAGCCCAGTCAACATTTGTATAGAATTTCAATTCAAATTTTCCTTCTCTTTTATACCATAGTCCATAACCATCAGCATTTTTCAAATATCTAAAAATCCTTTTAACAACGGTCATATGTGACTCTCTGGGGTTAGCATAAAATCTTGCAACTATTCCCACCGCATGTGCAATGTCACGTCTATTGTGTACAACATACATCAATTTACCAATCATCTATCTGTACAAGTTTTGATTTACCTCATGTGTCTTGTCCTCTTTTGTCAATTTGCATCCTATCACCATAGGTGTTCTGACTGGTTTTGATTCCTCCATTTTGAATGTCTTTAGTACTTCCTTGATGTATTTTGATTGAGTAATGTATATTCCTACAGGTTGTTGTAAAATTTGCAATCCTAGAAAAACTTTGATCTGACCAAACATTGACATCTCAAATTCTTTCCTCATTTCATCAGAAAATGAAGTGCATAAGTTATCATTACCTCCAAATATGATATCATCAACAAATATTTCAGTAATAAGTTTCTTATCATCATTACCTCCTTTTAAATACAAATTGTTGTTGTCACATGTTCTAATAAATCTAATACTTATTAGATAAGATTGCAGTCTTTCATACCATGCTCTTGGTGCTTGCTTCAGTCTGTATAAATATTTGAGTAACTTACATACCATGTCTATATGATTAGGATCAACAAATCCCGCAGGTTGTTTAATGTATACCTCCTCTTCCAGTATTCCATTAAAAAATGTGGACTTCACATCCATTTGATATATGTTGAATCCTTTATATGCAGTGTATGCAAGTAGTATTCTTACTCCTTCAAGTCTAGCAACTGGTGCAAACTTTTTTCCATAGTCAATTCCTTCTTCTTGTGCATACACTTTGCAAACCAATCTTGCTTTATTTCTGATTACATTCCCATCTTCATTCAATTTGTTTCTGAAAATCCATTTGGTGCCAATGATATTTTTTCACTCGGTCTTAGTACTAATGTCCATGTATTATTTTTCTGTATCTTCTCAATTTCTACATTCATGGCATTAAACCATTCTTCATTTTCTATTGCATCTCTAACATTCTTAGGCTAAAATCCACAAATTAAACAAGTGTCATATTTGAACTTACTTCTTGTCAATATGCTTTCTCTTTTATCTCCAATGATTTGATCCCATGGATGGTGTCTTCTTACATATTTAGCAAGTACAGGTTTAGTTCTTGGTCCTTCATCATCTTCTTCAGTATCTATATTTTCTTCTGGTTCATGATCTTTTGTTTCAGCATTTTCCCGATTCTCAGTTTGTGCTATCTATTTCCCAGTGACATTAGCCTTTTTCCTGGTAGAATTAGTCTATTTCCTGGTAACACTAGGAATCTGCATCGGTATAGTATTAGGCTCTTCCCAGTATAAAAATCTATTGTAGTCCTCTACTTCTTTCATGTTGTATTCATTATTTAACTCAGAAAATTCATCAAATTTCACATTTGCACTCTTAATGATTTTTTTAGTTGACTTGTTCAAACATTTGTAAGCTTTACTTTTAGTAAAATATCCAACAAATATTCCTTCATCACTTTTTGAATCAAATTCTCCATTTTGATCATCTGTCAAAATATAACACCTGCTTCCAAATATTCTAAAATATCTCACATAGGGAGTATTACCATACCATAGCTCATAAGGTATTTTGTTTTAAACTTTCTTTAGTTGTACTCAATTCAGCGTGTATACTTCTATGCTAACTTCTTCTCTTCAGTATGTTTGTGCAACTTTCTTTTCAATCACCAATGTTCTAGCACAATCAATAATTGATATGGTCCTTCTTTAGGCAATCTCGTTCTGTTGTGGTTTCCTTGGTGCAAAAACCTATCTTTTGATTCCATACTCATTACAAAAGTTAATGAACTCATTAGAAATAAATTGATCTCCTCTATCAGATCTCAAACACTTCAGATCTCTACTAGTTTCTTTTCCACTTTTTCCTTATACCACTTAAATATCTTAAATGCTTCTGATTTCTCTTTTAGAAACATTACAGTCATCACCCTAGAATAGTCATCAACAAATAAAACAAAATATTTGTCCCCAAAATAGCTTTGTGTTCTCATTGGTCCACATAAGTCTGTATGAACTAACTCCAAAATGTCATTTGATGAAAAATGTTTTCTCTTGAAACTAGATTTTGACATCTTACCCATTTGAAAATTTTTGCACATTACATGGTCTTGTTTAGTTAAGCTTGGTAAGCCTCTAACTTTTATTTTTCTACTAATATTAACCATGTTGTCAAAATTTACATGAAAAATTCTTTTGTTCCATAACCATATATCTTCATTCTTGTCCAATAAACAAGTAGTTTCAGTAGTGTCAAGATAGAATAGGTTACCTCTTGATTCTTCACCAGTACCAATCAATTCCTTTTCCATCATAGATTTTTGCTTTTCTGTTCTCAAATGCAACTAGGTGTCCTGTGTTATTCTACTACGAAACACTCAATAGATTGTAGTTAAGTCCTTTTACCCAATAAGCATTTTCACATTTGATTTGATTTTTCAACATAGGAGTACCTTTTCCTTCCACTTGACATGGTGTATCATTTCCCATTCTTACTGATCCTCCATCATAATGTTCAATAAATTCAAATTTCCCTTTATCACCAGTCATGTGATGTGTACAACCACAATAAATAACCCAAATATCATGTTTGCTAACTTTAGAGATAAGTGTTGTTCCTACATACCTTTCATCTTCATATGAATCATCTTTCAATGCTACAAACACTGTCTCAATATCTTCATCACTGTCAGATCCACTGTTATTATCATCTTCAGTAATGTAACAAGCTTTCTTACCTTTATCCTTGTAATCTTAGTTTTCTCTTCTATCATACTATTGGTTGCTTTTGAAATCTTGGTCATCCTTTCTGTCATTAGATCTATCATCATTCTTTTTGTTAGGGCATCTTGCAAAAAAATGGCCAATCTCAGTACAGATAAAGCATATCAAAGGTAGTTTACCTTTATATCTTCCTTTACCTCTGTGTAATATTCTAACCATTAAAGCTTCAAGTTCATCAAGTTCCTTTCCATCACTATCACTATCACTATTATTTATGATTATGTGTTTGCTACTATATTTGCTAATTTTCAATGTAGACATAAATGCAGACTCCATAGATGGTACAATACCGTTGTCAAAGGTATTCAACTCAAAAGAAATCAATATTCAAACAAGAATATCAACAATAATGTTATTTCCAGGTGTAGCTCTCATTTCATGTATTGCAGAGACTCTTATGGAATAAATAGACAATAGAGATCTAAGAATCTTACTCAAAATTGTGTCTTCATCAATGGTTCCACCAAATCCTCAAATAGCATTCACAACTTCTTTAAGTTGGGTACTATATTGTGTGATGTTTTCTCCTTCCTTCATTTGCATGTCATCAAACTTTCCATGAAGGCTCTCTGCTTTATCTCTTATTACATTTACATATCCTCCATAAACTATTGTAAGTTGATCCCACATCTTCTTGGCACTTGTAAAATTCTTGATTTCCTCAAATTTAGAATCGGTAAGTGAAGAGGCAATCTCCAGCATGATAAGATGCTCATATTTTTCTTTCAACTGATTTACTGTCAAAGCTGCAGTAGGTAGAATGAATTCATTGTCCATAAAATCTTCAACGTTGCTTGCAATTCCTGATAGGTATAATCTTATTCTAAATTTCCATGTCTGGAAGTTATCCTTGTTCATCTTAGGTGCATCTCTCTTATACATTTTGTGATCTTTAGCTCAAGTTCTTTAAAACTTCCTGATAAGCAATCTTGCACTAATAAGCATTGCTGCTTTGATACCAATTGTTAAAATAACTAAGAGGGGGGTTGAATCATTTAGACTCAGTGCCCTCAAAAAATTATCCTATAGTCCCAAATTCCTCCATATTTATAAAAAAACAAATTCAATCATATAAAACTCAGCTCGGTGAAATATAAACTATGATTTCAAAACTTACTGTTAAGTTGTCTACCAAGTATCAATAAATTTATACTGTGATTACTGATCTAGTTCAATAAAATAAAGTGTAAAGTAAAATAACAATCCACAACACTCATACACATTGACATATATGTTTTTAAAGTGGAAACCTTGTTAAGGAAAAAACCACATGGGACCGGTAACCCAAAATATTTTCACTCTTCTGAAGTGAGCTCAGTGAAGAGCCAACCCTATTAAAGGTTACAATGCACACTGTTAAATGTGACCTTGTTAGATGATATAAAATACCAATTTTCTCTTAACCATGCATTAATTATGGGTTCAACATGAAAAAAATTAACATTCTCTGATGTAATAAGGATTCACTATCCAACTAGGTTAAGAGATTTATCTGTAACAATGGTTAAACTAATACAGTAATGATCTGATTCAAATACAACTCTGATTTTCTAATTTTCAGATCTATTCTGAGTACATAATACCTTTGATCAATTTTTTCACTTGAGTTCATATCATACTCATTCTTCTCGGTAATCTTCTTTCCTTTGTTTTGATCGACGATGTCTACAGAAATGCTCAGTTCTATCTTTAACCAGCTTGATCAGTCATGCATCAAATTTGCATGTATGCTTTATCATCTATGTACATGATTCACAAAATGAATCTCTTGTCTCTTATATAGACATCATGTATCATTTAATTTTCATCCTTCAAATATTTCCACTTAATCTTCATCGTTCATTTTACGCGCTTGATTCTTCCTCCAAAGTTGTGTTAAAAATGTGTGCTTGAATGTGACCTCTAAATCATGCACAAATCCAGCATAGTCTTTACTCAATTGTTCAATTTACAAAGACAAACATGAATTGTTTATCCTGCAAACTCAATTGAAATGAATTTCTACCTCCTAATTAGTTGTGGATGTCAATTTTACCGTCAGAACAAGAGCCAACAACCAGACCATTGCTAACATGGAGGATTTCTAGAATATGAGAAAAGATGAAATTGTCATTTATCCTATGAATGAGATTGCAACTAGTCTATGAAAAGAGATGCAATTAATCTATGAATTGAGAAGTAATTAATCTATGAATGAATTACAACTAGTCTATGGAAGCAAGATGCAATTACTCTAAGAAAGGAAAATACTCTTAATCTAGAATTCAAATGCTTTTAATCTAGAATGGAAATTGCATTTAAACTAGAATTGAAATTGTCTTTACTAGAGAGCTTGAAAGAACCAAATTGATATGTTAGACATGTAAATGAATCATAAATGAAAGCAACATATCTTTAATTCCAATTGAAACTAGCCTAATTATGCAATTTTAAGCTTAAAAGCATGAAAGAAATTAAATGCAAAATTGACTATAGATTTGATGCTCTCCAAAATCCTCTCCTCCAATGAAGAAAATGAGGTCCAATTTATAGAAAACCATGGAAAGAGAATGAAGAGTTTCTTGAAAAGAAACAGTTGTCTCTTCATTCTCTTTTGAGACAAAATGGCAAAGATTATTTAAATAAAATGGTGGATTATTGCAACATGAGTGTCCTTTCACATGGAATTATGGAATTCCTTTTTGAGGATAATTCATCCAATAATTAAATAACCTTTCAATTCCTTTTATATATATTAGCTAAAGGGGGTAGAATTGATTTAATTAAAAGCACTTAAGACTTTAGAATTAAATCAATTAATCGTAGGGGTTTTTAGCTAATAAACTCTAAGAATTTAGGAATTAAATGTAATGTCAGATTTATGCAAATTTGGGTTTTCTGCATTTGAAACTCAATCAATTAAAGTCAATTAAGAAAAGAATTTGCCTGGTACAATAGGACTTCAAAGATGAGAAAATTGAAGGAATGCACCAAAATTGATTAGGATTATTAGGTGCCAATTTTGGGGTGTTACATTTTGCCCCTCTTTGAATTGATGTGCGAGCAGCGCATTGATTCAAAGAACAGTCTGAAGTGGAGATGATGATTTTGGAAGTCTAGGTTAGGTCACCAAGACACCGAATAGATCAAGAAGCAAAATCATCTGAGAGAAGATCAAAATCAGGGTTAGATTGCCCCAATGTTCACTGATAGCTAATGAAGATCCAGGACTATCTCCAAAATTAGGGTTAGATTGCCCCAATATGAAGGTTATCCCTTTGAGATCTAGGTTAGATTGCCTAGACAACGGTCTAAAGATTTTTTTGAGAGCCATCTTTAGAATGAAGCGTAACTTTCAAGATTAGGGTTAGATTTCCCCAATACCCAATGAGATTTCAAGAATCATCTCCAGAACAAAGCTTGATCCTTGAGGATCCAAGTTAGATTGCTCAGATACCTAGAAAGATAGATGACAAGATGCAAGACATCAAGATGCCCCTAGAGATTCAAGATCATGGAATATCCAATTTTAACCATAAGGTACGAAAAACTAAATATGCCCCAAGTGATGAGATGCCCCTAGTGATGGGGAGTTTTGATTTAGATCAGAATGATGTGAAAAGCTTCAATGATGCAATCATCTTGCCCCCTCAGGAGTGAAATCAAAAGATGACACATCATAGTGATGAGAGCGAGAAATCACAGAGAAATATAGATCAAGAGAGAGTAGAATTGATTTAGAGTGATCGAGAGGTCTTGTTGATTAGGTTTGACCATAGTTGACCAAAATTGACTAGAGTTGACTTTGATGAAAAGATTGCAGAAACTGAGAAAAGTGATAATAAGAGATACTCCTAATGAGAAAGCAACGTCAAAAAATTGACTGCGCAAGTGTCTGATCGCGTCGGTCCCAAAATTTTTAAAATGCAATTTCAAGCTGCTTAGGAGTGTCAGATTTTGATTTTGATCACGAAAATAGATTCCAAATGGTCCCTTTAGCCAATGGTGCAACTTTCACAGAAAATAGAGCACTTTGAAAAATTAGGTCAAAGGCTATATAAGGCCCGGAGGGGTCATTTTTAAATCATTATTCACCTTTTGAATTTAGCAATGGTGAGGGCTCCAGCTAATATTGATAGCATTCCCGTACATTCTCACTGATTTGAGTGCTCCCAATGACACAACCGACCACTGGAGTATGACGCACCTGTGAGTAACCATAACCTGATCCTGTATTTCAAAAAAAAAATTATCAATTTTTAGTGGTTAGCATGTTTTTAGGTCATTTAGGACTTGTCTCGCCCAATCTCATGCGAGGAATTAGTTTCCTCGCGCCGGCCTTAATCACCTTTCGCGTGAGGAATCTGAATCCTCGCACGGGTTAGGGGTTCTGCGCACAGGCCCCTCCCCAGCGCTCATGTGAAGAGCACGTGTGCACCGCGTGAGATTTCTAGAATCTCGCACGAGAACACATTTCGCCTTGTGTGAGCCAGAAAGCTCACACGGGATGAGAGTTTCCTCGCGCAAGAAAAGAGTTTTCTCACATGGGAAACTGGCCAAAAGTCAAAAATTGTTATTTTCTTGTGTCACAGAGTCACCCAGTTGTTGTATCTTAAACTATGTGTAGAATAGGTCCATATCTGCATTTGTTGTCTTTTGCTTTGAAAATCATCATGTTGAGGTACTGATCCAATTTTGTCACTTTCTTTGCAAGTCGACCTCCCAAACATCAGTTTCTGATCTCATCATCCTATCATGGAGGAGTTATTACAGAGACTATCAGATGCTGACGGTGCCCACATTGATGGGCTAGGATTGACTTACCTGCATGATGTACCTCATATTTGGGTGAATCACAGATTACTTGGTGCCCTGGTTGAGCATTTCCATTTGGAGACAAACACTTTTCACTTGCCACAGGGAGAGATGATGGTGACTCTAGAGGATGTATACCGGATTTTGAGAGTGCCTTTCCATGGAGTTTGTGTAGAGTATAGCGCACAGTCTAGAGAGGGTACAGCAACTTTGAGAGCCATTTTTCAGGATGTTTTGGTGATGGGTCGGGCCATCTCATGGGAGGATTTGATACGTAGCTATGGCATAGATCATCCCCTGGCAGTTGTACTTGCACTATTTCTAAGTTTCCATTTGGTTCTTGATCGTTGTCAACATGGATTAGAGTGTGGCTAGGGAGTTATGTTGCGGAAGATGTTGTCCGCACCTGTAGTTACTTTTGGATGGGGCGAGTGCATGCTCGCTTAGATGTACCAAGAGATGCATGAGATCGTATATAGAGGTGCCTGTACTATGGCGGTAGGAGTCATCGTACTACAGATCTGGGCCTAGGAGCACCTTCCTGTATGTAGGCCGATATTCCATGATACATGGCAGCCATTAGAGCCATATATTTATAGATACGCCGGTCTGATGACCCAGCTCGCGTTGGATAAGACTGAGCAGTGGAGGGCACAGATTGATGATATGGCCGCAGTCAAATGGCGACCTTGGGCAGCCACTGAGGTATGGGATGATGCTCGTCATGAGCTATCATACATGTTCTGCTTGCGTCCTCTAATAGGACATACTATCACTATCATTAAGCGCTTCTTTCTCACAGGCGTATTGCGCCAGTTTGGGAGGCCACAGGATGTGTCTCTAGAGTACTATACATATGCCCGATTCATCGATGAGATGAACAGGGGCTGGAAGAGACTGCTTGACAGGGGGCGCAACATGATAGACACCTGAGTACCACCAGCCAGGTGGGATTATATGGCCACAGTGATGAATGTAGGTGTGACACCTGCATACAGAGACCATCTATTAGAACATTCATTTTTGAGATTTACAGCTCTAGTTGGTCATATACCTCAGGTGGTACAACCACCACCACAACAGCAGGCACAGCTAGTTCCTCCAGACATCATTATACATGTTTATATATTGCTTTAAATGTGTATGTTTTATGAGATGATTTCCTATATGATTTAGATGTATGGATTAGAAATGTATGCCATGGATGAATATGCAAATGTTTATTGATGTATGAAAATGCTATGATAGATGTTAGCTGGATAAATGCGATGTATGATTATGCTTATAATGGATGCACATGTTTATGGATGTATAAATGCAAATGAATGTATGGAAATTCACTTTTTTGGAAATGAATGTAATGCAATGGTTGCAATGGTACTAATCATCTCATGCAGGATATTTGCAATATACAATAGGTACTAACCAAAAGAATGGGCACAAAGATCAAGAGCGAGGACCGGACACTTGTGCAGTCGAGAAGAAACCATGATGAAAGATGAGGACCTTTGAAGAAAGAGAAGATAATGAAGAGAGAACCAAACCACCATGATGCAAGCCTAAAATGCGAATGCAAGCCTACAATGCAAATGCAAGCCTAAGCTAAATGCAATCCTAGGACTTTGGTTGTTGGACTCATCGTATTTATCATCATCGAGTGCTTTTGGATCATCGGAGTCAATACAATCCTTACTGGTGCCGCTATGACCATAAGAATATAAATATGACTTTCATCGGATAAAATATAGGAAATGAACATAAGCACCAAGGCACAAAAGCCAAGGTGACCTGAACATTGTTTCCAGCTTGATATAGTAAAAGTTTGCAAGTAAACAAATAAAGCAATAACAGTCAAGGAGATAGTTCCAACCTCCCCTCGGTGTACAAATAAACAAGATCGAGGGATGTGAGGTTGTTCCACCTTAATGGAGAAGCTCTTATCACATACACCCTATTTATTTGATGTTGTCGGATCATTGAAACCACACCAACAAGCAGTAGACAAAAGAAAATATCAATGAAATCCATGAGAATAGAAAACATACAAAGAAAGAGTTAATCATATCTCAGCATGTTTCAAGGCTTATGAATGTATCTATGTTTAGGGTGTTGAAAAACACCATTGTGCTTAGGAGTGCAATGTGTTTGATTTCTATCGAGAGATGTTTACGTCGTGAGATATCTGCAGCATGTTGAAAACACAGATGTGTCCAAAAAGAGTGTTGAAAAACACTATTTGATTAAGGTGTTGAGAAACACCAATTTGTGCCAGTAGAGAGTTGTCCTTTGACAAGATTACTGACTTCAGTGTAAACCAAAGAGTGATCAAAGTGGGGAGCCATGCCCCCAAGTAACGAATAGATCAAAGCTGGACAAACAGATATCAAAACGATGGGAGAAATCTCAGTAATGTAGTGGCAGTAGGGAGACTTAGTGAGAACCACTGGTGACTGTCACAAGAGATTCAAAAGCATAATGATTGATAACAAGATCAAAGCATCAACAGGCAAACATAGTGAGAACCACTGGTGACTAATGCGAAGGAGAGTCTTAAGAAGGGATGAAATGCCACGGAGCATCGGCAGGCAGACGCAGTGAGAACCACTGGTGACCAATGCAAAAAGATAAGATAATGCCCCCTAGACCAAGAAAATGCCCCTGAGAATGACGAGTTTCAATCCATGTGAGGTCAAGCAAAATTTTGAAGATGACTGAAAGCAAATTCCTGAGCATACTAAAGCAGGAAAGCAAACTGAAGCGAGAAAGCAAACTGAAGTGGAAAAGGCAGCGAAGCAAATGCAAGAAAACCAAGAGATGTTTTGATAGATAAAGCATTGTGGAACAAGAGGCACCTGTTTACCAGGTTTTCACCATCTTGGCAGAAATTCTATTTTTTCTACCATGACACCTGTTTACCAGGTTTTCATCAATGGCACATTTTCTCTTTTTCTCTATTTTTGTATTTTCAATTTTTTCAAATTTTTTTGTTCTTTTTCTTTTTTTTGATGTTTTTTGTATTTTTTCATTTTTTCATTTTTTTGGTATTATCAAGGCGCCTGTTTACCAGGTTTTCACTAGGATAATAGATACATCAAAGTGCTTGTTTTCCAGGTTTTCACTAAGATGATCATTTTTTTAGGACATTTTACAATTTTTAGGATTTTCTCAGAAATAAAGTATGTACGCGAGCATGTAGAAGATATCTCAATTGTAGAATTTCTTTAAGTGAAGAGCATTGATGGGCTCTTTGAGTGGTTCACCTTCTGTAGTGGAGAGCTGATAAGTGCCAGACCCAAATACTACAGTAATAATATAAGGACCAAGCCAGTTCGGCTCAAACTTCCATTTCTGAGTCCACTGTTGCTATTTTTTAGGATGAGATCACCCATTTGGAAGTCTCTTGGTCTAACCTTCTTGTTATAGCTCTTAGATATACTCTTTTGATATGCTCTGAGATGATCGAACGCCACCTTCCGATGTTCATTCAGTAACTCAAGCTCTTGAAGCCGAGATATTCTAATGTCATTATCTGTAATGAGGCCTTTCAAAGAGACTCGCAAGGTAGGAATCTCAACCTCAATAGGCAGTACAACATCTACACCATAGACTAAAGCAAAGGGTGTGGCCCCTATTGGAGTTCTTATACTGGTGCGATAAGCCCATAAAGCCGGATTAATTTGGAGGTGCCAATCCCATCCAGACTTGTGTACCGTACAGTGCAGGATCTTGAGAATTGTTTTATTGGAAGCTTCGGCCTGCCCATTTCCTTGAGGATAGTAAATATATGACCAATATTGAATAATCTTGAACTTAGTACACAAATTTGTCAAATCTTTATTCTTGAATTTTCCTCCATTGTCAGTGATAATAGAGGAGGGTACACCATATCTATAGATAATGGAGTTTAAGATAAACATAGCTACAGATTTACCATCAGCTACACTAAGAGGTACTGCCTCAACCCATTTAGTAAAATAATCTGTAGTAGTGATGATGTACTTGTGTCCTCTTGAAGAAGAGGGATATATCTGACCCACTAAGTCGAAAGCCCACTGTTGAAATGGCCAAAAGGTGATAAAGGGAATGAGCTCCTTAGCTGAAGCATGAATCAAGTTACCATGGAGTTGACATTGCTTGCAAGACTTGGCAAACTACGTAGCTTCCTTCTCCATATCGGCCAAATAATAACCAGCTCTAATAAGCTTACGAGCCAGTGTCAGATCATTTGAGTGAGAACCACAAATGCCTTCATGTACTTCTTCTAACATGCATTTGGACTCATCAAGTTCTAGACACCTAAGGAGGGTACCATCTAGACCCCATCTATACAAGTCACTTTCTACGATGACGTACCGTGAAGCACTATGGATTAGATGGCATTTTTCATTTATAGTATATGATTTAGGAATAGTTTAGTCATGGAGATAAGATTAGATGTGGTGGTAGCGAGATGAATCATGTCCAATTACTAAACAGACCATCTGGGAGTCAGGAGAGTCATAAGCAGGGTAGCATAATGTCTCCACTAGGAACTCGTGTCTAAAATCATTCTCTGGCATTTGTAACATAGAAGCCAGAGTAGCCATAGCATTAGCCTCTTTATTATCTACCTAGGGAATTTGCTGAAAAGTTACATGTGCAAAGTAATTCTTGAGGCTATCAACCATCTTTTTATAGGGTACCAACTTTTCATCTTTGGTTTGATAAGTGTTGTTAACTTGATTGATAACCAGTTGTGAGTCTCCAAAGACTTTTAGTTCATCCACTCACCATTCAATAGCGATCTTGATTCCATTGATCGAAGCTTCATACTCGGAGGTATTATTGGTACAAGGGAACATCATTTTGTACGCCTTTGGTAAGGAGTACCACTGAGGTGTGATAAACAAAATTCCAGCTCCTGATCCCTGTTGGGTGAATGAACCATCAAAGAACATTGTCCATGTCTGATGTGTGAGAAGAATAATGGACTCATCTAGGAATTCCATTTTTAATGGTTGATGATCTGTAAGAGGTGCTTCAGCCAATTGATCCACAATCGCCTGTCCTTTGATAGCTTTTCTCTCAAAATATACAATATCAAACTCACTAAGGAGCATGACCCATTTAGCTAGTCTACCTGTGAGGGTATCTTTATTGAGTAAGTATTTCAATGGGTCAATATTTGCGATTAACATTGTAGTGTGAGCCAACATGTAGTGTCGTAGCTTCTGGGAGGCAAACACTACTGCTAAGAAAGCCTTCTCAATTACTAAATAATTCATTTCGTAAGAGACCAATGTTCTCCTAATGTAGTAAATGGCTCTTTCTTTATGATTTGGATCTTCTTGGGCCAAGAGAGCACCCAAGGATGTTTCTGTTGCTGAGATCTATAAGATCAAAGGCTTCCTCTGAATAGGAGGCATCAGTATGGGTGGATTGGCTAGATATTGTTTAATCTGTTGAAATCCTTGTTCATATTCTTTGTTCCAGTCATAAGTCACACCTTTATGCAGAGTTTTGGTGAAAGGTTGTGACTTGTCAGCTAACTGCGAGATGAACTATCTGATAGATTAGAGCTGACCTTGGAGACCTATGATTTGTTTGATATTATGGGGTGGTGGCATTTCCATTATAGTTTGTACCTTTGCCAGATCCACCTCAATTCCTTTTGCAGAAATGATATAGCCAAGTAAATTTCCTAAAGTAACCCCAAATGCACATTTCTTAGGGTTTAGACGCAACCTGAGTTTCTCCATACGATCTAGTATAGGACCTAGATCAGTGAGATGTGTCTTTCTATCCATACTTTTGGCAAGTGTTTCATCCACGTAGTCCTCCATTGTCCTATGCATCATGTCATGAAATATTGTAGTAACGGCTCTTTGATAAGTAGCCCCAACATTCTTTAAACCAAAGGGCATAACATTCCAACAGAATGTACCCCATGCACAAGTAAAAGGGGTTTTCTCTTGGTCCTCTGGCACAATCTTGATTTGATTATAACCAGAGAACCGTCGACTAATGAATACATCTCATATCCTGTTGTCATATCCACGATCATGTAAATGTTAGGAAGTGGAAAATCATCTTTAGGACATGCCAAATTTAGATATCTAAAGTCTGTGTAGACCCTAATAGATTTGTCATGTTTAGTCACTGGGACTATATTAGAAATCCACTCTGCATAATCAATCACTCGGATGAACCCAGCTTTCAGAAGTTTTTCCAATTTTTCCTTGATCAATAAAGCTACATGCAGATGCATCTTTCTAAGTTTTTGCTTGACAGGTTTCACACCTAGAGCTATTGATAAGTGATGCATAATGAGATCAGGATCCACACCCGGCATGTTAGAATACGTCCATGCAAAATTTATCTTTTTCTCTTTGAAAATTTTTGTAAATTCCTTAAGTTCCTCTGTAGATAATGACTTGGCCACATGAATGATATGTGGATGCTCTTCTGTTCCCAGATTTATCAGCTGAGTTGGTTCAATTAACACTGATGAGCATTCCTAGAAGTAACTCAGAATTGCATCAAGTACCTCATCCTCAGGTGCCGTAGAGAGGTTTTCACCTTCAGATACGTCTTTTATTTTTACTTTTTTTGGCTCTGATATTACCACAACATGGTTTTCTCCATCAAAGCACTTATTTTTTCTTCTTTTAATTTTCTAACTAAGGTACTTGATGTCAGCCTCAGTCATATTGACACTTTCTTCACTAGTGGAGGACATTATGGGCTCAACAGCGTGAAGGTAGCAGGCTAAAGTGTAATCATTCTGGAATGTAAGGACTTCACTGGATGAAGAAGGGGAATTCCAATTTATTATTTAGGATGTTGGAGGGAAAGAGATGCGATAGGTTCAAGTGTGTTCATAGTACAGTCATTGAAAGCATTAACTAGCAAGCTGAGAGCTAAACCTATCTCGTCCAAAGGTGTGTTTGAATCCTTTTGATCCCTAATGACCGAAGTAGAAGACATGTTAACACCTATAGACTCGGACTCATTAGGATTTTCACTAGACCCCTCACTTACATCGAGAAGTCTTTCATAAGATCCTGCTAACAAACTATCAAAATCATACTCATGAGAGTCTGTATCTGAACTCTAACTTGAGTGCTTGCACCATGAAGGTTTTTGAGTTCTTGCAATACTGGTCTGTTCTTGTGTCAACCGTTCTTGAAATTCTAGTGGCATGTACCGTTCTCCTTTGAAGTTATGATCTTGTAAGTCTTTCCATTGCTCAAAATTTAGTGTCTCAAATGGAGTGGTTTGATCAGAATCACTGTCAATTTCAGCTGTATAGGTACGTGGCACAAACTTATCTGGCTCAGCAAAGAATGCTGCCAGGGCTAGAGGGATGGGATAAGGAAAGAAATCCTCATCTAAGCTATCTTGTATAGTGTCGACTACAGTTGTGCCTTCAGGTTCTGGTGTAGGTTCTACTTTTGGCACAAATTTATTGATCCCTAGATGAAACGGGACCTTTTTGAAACCTAAACCAGTGGTGTCTTTTGTCTTTTGACCTATAGCTTGGATAGGTTCCACTAACCCATTGCCATTCACACCTATTGGGCCACTTCCTTTGTACCCAAAATGTTTCATAATCTTAAGACCCTCACTGTTAGGATTTAATTCATGAGCTGGGGCAATTTGTTCAGCTGTGTTCTTTCCTTTACAAAGCCAAGCCTTGATAGCTCTTTCCTCATCTTCATATTCCAATGGTGTATTAGACCGTACAAATTTACCCTCATAAACTATCTCAGGAGTAGCAGAAGATTTGTTGTACTCACAAAGGTCTCCCATAAGATCAAGGAGATAGGGGTAGAGCTAGTAATGACAACACGGGTTCCATTTGATATCCCCCCATGCCTATGTCTATGATTTTTAGTGTCTATTCCATGTCTTTGAGCTTGGCATCGCAGAGTTCTATGTATTCTCTATTAGTTGGAACAAGACTGTCAGCTGATTGAGTGAGAGCATTACAAGAAGAACACATGCTAGTGGGAACAGTCACCTCTGGGCCTTGAAAAGAAAACTTGATACACTGATGGTATGTAGAAGGAACCGCTTGCATCTTGTGGATCCATGGTCTACCTAGAAAAATATTATATGCAAGAGCAAGGTCTAGCACCTGACATATGACGTCTCTTTCAACTAGGCCAACTCGAATGGGTAGCACAACTAGACCTTTACATGTTCTCTCTTCCTCCTCATAAGCTTTTATGGTAATTCTCTTGCGGGGATCTATGCTATCCTCGTCATAACCTAGTTGAGCAAGAAAATGAGCGGAGCAAATATTAATACCAGCACCATTATCAATGAGCATGCGGAAGACTAGCTATTTGTCGATCATGACTTCTATGTGTAGGGGAGCATTGTGCGAGTGACTAATTGAGTGATCATCTTCTTTAGAGAAGGATAAATAATGTGGCGAGGTCAAATGACCCACCATGTATTGAAACTGATCCAGATTGATATCTTTGGGGACATTAGCTTCAGTGAGAGCTTTGTCCAGAATCTACCTATGAGCAGGCGAGATTTTCAATAGCTCAAAAATAGTTATCTGAGCATTGGTCCTTTGAAGATGGTCAAGAATGCTATAACCAGTAGTAGGGGCGTAGGGACTGCCTTCGTGGTTTTGTTGGTAGAACTAACAATAGTCTTATCTGTAGTTTGTTTTGGCATGGACATAGCAGTAGGAGGGTTAGGACCCTTGATAGGGATTCTAGTGTTAGACCTAGTGATAATGTTCGCACAATCTCGAGATGTTTTAGATTTAGATAATTGAGACCCAGGGCCTCTCAAGACAAATGAATTTCTGGGTTTAGAAACATTCCCACTTCCCTTGTCGGTAAACATATTGCAATATTCTACTTCCACTGGTTCAATCATATTGATCACATTATCGTAAGTGGTATTTGCATAATTAACTTTGGCATTATTATTCTAAGCGTTGGAGGATTCACCTTTCTCATGATGAGGAAAGGGATCTTTGAATGCTTGATGATCCGAATTCTTGTTATGATTCTCCACAATGATAACCTATTTATCGATCAAATCTTGAACTTTATGTCGTAATTGGAGATAGGTAGCAGTCTTGTGACCTTTGTTTTGATGGTAATCATAGTAAGCATTCTCTTTCCACCAATGAGGTCTTGGTTATGGATCATATAGACGTTTCTCCAAAAGAGCAAGGATCTGACTTTGCACCAAAGTTTTGAAAGCCACATCAAGCGGTTCTCCCAGAGAGGTAAATTCATGCTTGGGTCGTGCTACCCAAGGTTTTTTGCTAGAAAATTTGGAAGGCTATTGAGTATTGATTGCAGCCTTTTTGACAGCTTTGGTCGCTTGTATACCTGAGGTGAGATTGAAGACCAGTTTCAAAGAAGTTGAATTCATGTTATCGACCACCCCATCATTCACAACATCTCTATTTTTGTTGGAAAATTTCCCTTTGTCTTTGTTGGAAGATAAGGGATTTTTCTTGTTATCTTGATACAAGGTCAATTCACCTTTTTTAACCATGAATACTTCTATTCTCACAACTTGTTTTATCATACTATCAAAGTTAAGGGGACCTTGAAGTTGAACTTGATACCCAAAGTCAGGGGTTAGATTATCCAAGAATATATCAAGTTTCTCAGACTCGGGTATTTTGCGAGGGTACTTTATGCAAAGTTGTCTCCATCTTTGGAGAAACATCAAGAATGGTTCCCCTTGCTTCTACTTAAGGTTGCAAAGATCCCTTATATTGACAGGATGTTGAATATTGTGAGAATAATGTTGCATAAAAAGATTGGCAATCTCGTCAAAAGTTTTGATGCCAGTGGGTAGTCATGAGAACCATTCCATAGCAGGTCCACCCAAACTTCATGGAAAAAGATGCATCAAATATGTTTGATCATGTATAAACTCCATCGACAAGGCACTAAATTCTCTTAAATGATCCTGGGGATCAATGGTACCTAGATACTTTTCATATTTAGGAAGCTCTACCCCTTTGGGAAAGGGTGGCATAGCAATGCTCCTATCAAACAGAAAAGGACATATACTTTCCATTGTGAACTGTTGTGTAGGTTTGTCCTTATCTTTCATAAGTTGGCTGATTTGACCTTGCATGTCTTGAATTATCTTATGCAATTTGGAGGTTTCAATTTCCTCTTCTTTAGCGACAAGCATTTCCACAAGGAAGTTTGCGGGTAATTTGACCTCTTGATTCGCTAAATCTAGAAAGTATTTTTCTTTGTCTTCCACAAGGAGTATCTCCATTATTTTAATAAGAGATTTATTAGAATTTTTTGCGTCTATATCATTTTGAGTTATTGGGTCATCTTCATTGCCAAGAATTTCATAAATGCTCTGAGTCTAATCTTGACCCTAGTGGTGCTCTTCTCCTTGATGACCTTGTTCGTGTTGAGATTGGTCATGACCTTGTGTGTAATCAAAAGGAGATGTCATGTTGTTAATGTGAGATTGTTTCGTATGCACTCCTTCAGTATGAGAGTGAGGACTCATAGCCAATGTGCTCTTCAGTGAATCAAAAGGATTGATGTGTGAAAAAGGATCACTAAGGCAATGAGGGTCGTTAATAGGATCGACCCAAACAGATGACTTCTTGTATCCTTGTTGGCTTGAGAGAAATGGATTACGCTGATCTTGAAACAATGGATTAGAACAAAACTGAAGCACTAGCTTCAGATTCGGACTCGGGTCTACACTGAATGGGAAAGAGGAACATGATGATCCCTCTTGATTATCCACTTGAATGACGGGTTCAGAATGACCTTTTCCTTGATTGCGAGGTTTACCTCTACCAACTCCAGAACCGCGTATGGGAAAAATATTGCCGCTCCTAGTCGTAACAGGCATAGACAAAGCTGATACGAGAGGAAACTTAAGATCTGATTTAGATCTCTATCTCTAAAGGTGTTGGAAAAAAAGAGGTAATAGGCTACAACAGCCAAGGTGTGAGATGCACCCGGCACGAATTGTCAGAGGTAAGGCTAGAACAGTCGAGATATGACTATCGTGTCACAAGGTACCAAAAAAACAAGAAAATAGGACTGAGACAAAGAGACAAGACAAGATCGAGCATGAATCAGTCAGTTTGCAACTAGAAACAACTAGTTTTAGTCTGCAGACAACGAGGGAACAAGAAATCAAATCCCAGACAAGAGGTAGATAAGGCAGATAAACAAACTCAATTTTCAAGATAAAAACCAGATTTCGAGACACAGCAAGAACTGTTCTCTAACAAGATTTCTAGGCTTAGGATAGTTTTGAAATGATACAAATCAGCAATCTCTATTTCAAGGTGACAAGCACTCGTTTAAAAACATGAAGTTTCAATCAAGTAGTGACGCAAACAGTAGTCATAAACAATTCCACCAAGGACAAAGCAACTTGGTAGAAACATGGGAGTCTTTGTTTGATGATAGTACTGACAGTTTAAGACTCTAAAATAGACACTCATTTATCCCTACAAAGAAAATTGGTTGAGAAGACAAAATATGTGCCCCACTGTCTTATGAGTATGCGTGCACCTCACACAGCAGTGTCACCCTCGAAAGAGCACCCGTGTTTTTGGTGTTTCCAAGGAATAAGTATATATGTTTGAAGGTTACCCTTAAATAGGGGCCAGTTTCATATACCACTTTAAACATCCAGGTGCATACCTATGTCGAGAATCTAGGGGAGAGATTCTTACCTCTCCCTATGCACAGATTATGTCTCCTTTTGGAGGTGAACTGGGTAGGCATCTAACTAAGAGAGTGTTTAATAGGCTTCCATTCACAATAACCTCTGATGCCTCTGATATAGAGTTGGGGCCTCTTAGCCACACCAACACTTGTAAGTCACACACCCTTCAAGCAAGGCTGGGAGTGGCGCCGCTCAGTATGACAAACAAGTCTTTCTCATGATGATAGTCAAAATCAATGAGAAAGAAGTTACTATGGCTTTGGAGTCTTTAGACTACAACAAAGAAGAATTTATTAGAGTGAGGTAGAATCACCGGTGAAAGGTGTGTACTCACTTGGGTCATTCCCAGAGGTTCAACTTCTGGCAGGCCCTCTAAAGGTGACTCAACTTGGTTTGGATTCAAGGGTTTGATTTTCTAATTCTCTCAATGAGAGAAGAGCATACTTCTCTACCTTGGCACCTCACCCAAACACATCAAGCATATTCATCACTGAGATAGTTTCACTCCACCAAATCCACAAGTCTTTGGGTTTCTGATTCTCTCAAAGAGAGAAGATCATAGTCCCCTAACAAGTAGAAGTGCTAAAGATTAGCTATCTTGCTTTGCTTCCCCAAGTATCTATCATGCTAGCAACATCTGGATCTCGATTTCATCCATGGGCATCACTTCCATGTAATGAAGAGCCTATTCCCCTACTTTGTTGTCCAGATCCTAACAAAATTTTAACAAAGCCCTATTTAGACTATGTGAATGAAAAATAGTAAATAAACATGACATTTTAATTATGCCTTTGACTATTGTCCTGCAAGTAAACTATTAGAAAGTTTTGATCTTTGGCAAGAGAACTTGCAAACCACTGTTATGCTGTAGTAGAAACCAGAAACAGAAAAATCAGAGCAGAAAATAGATGACAGAACAGAGAAATAGCAGATTAAAAATTCTGAAATTTAAATGCCTTTCTGTCAAAGTTCGCGCGAGCAAGTGCTTCGACGCATGCGAGAAAGTACTTCAACGCGCGTGAGCATTCTATTTTCTCACGCGACAGAGTGCTACAAAGAGAAAAACTTTGCACGAGACTCTGTACTAGTGATGTACTAATGTATGGCAAAGCTGCCAAAACACGTCAAAATTTTCAAAAAATGAGGCCAGAATTCATTTTTTCGGCCCCACGGTGGGCGCCAAAATGTGTGCTTGAATGTGACCTCTAAATCATGCACAAACCCAGCATAGTCTTTACTCAATTGTTCAATTTACAAAGACAAACATGAATTTTTTATCCTGCAAACTCAATTGAAATGACTTGTTGCCTCCTAATTAGTTGTGGATGTCGATTTTACCCTCAGAACGAGAGCCAACAACCTGACCATTGCTAACATTGAGGATTTCTAGAATATGAGAAAAGATGAAATTGCCATTTATCCTATGAATGAGATTGCAACTAGTCTATGAAAAGAGATGCAATTAATCTATGAATTGTGAAGTAATTAATCTATGAATTGAGAAGTAATTAATCTATGAATGAATTACAACTAGTCTATGGAAGCAAGATGCAATTACTCTAAGAAAGGAAAATACTCTTAATCTAGAATTCAAATGCTTTTAATCTAGA
>MU224894.1:927025-937814 GCA_018584345.1 Thuja plicata
AAGCACTTAAGACTTTAGAATTAAATCAATTAATCATAGGGGTTTTTAGCTAATAAACTCTGAGAATTTAGGAATTAAATATAATGTTAGATTTATGCAAATTTGGGTTTTCTACATTTGAAACTCAATCAATTAAAGTCAATTAAGAGAAGAATTTGCCTAGTACAATAGGACTTCGAAGATGAGAAAATTGAAGGAATGCACCAAAATTGATTAGGATTATTAGGTGCCAATTTTGGGGTGTTACAAAAAAACTGTTTCAATCTTTGTCGTATGATCTTCCTTGAACTTTCATAACTGTTTGATCAAATAAAAAACTTTCTATTTTACCTCAAAATGATCAATTTCTACCTCAGCATTTTAGTCAACCTCAGTTTGAATTAATTTCTTAATCAATTGTTGTGTCAGCAATCCGTTGCTCGGTTAACACCAGCACTCGGTATACACTGTGTTTTACTTGGTTTACACTACTACTCAGTGTATACAGAACTCTTCATTTACCGACCACATAAACATTGTTTGTTCCAAATCTTCAATAAATAACAAATTTTCTCCACCATAATAGTACTCAAATAAGTTGACATCAATGAAAATAAATTAACTGATAATGTTTATCATCACGTCTACAACTTGGTTGAATAAAAACAAATGACTTCAAACATATAATCAGTTGTAGTTAATTAGTGAGTACCCAAGTTGATCCATCCTTAATATGCTGAAATTTGATGCAAGCCATATTATTTTCCTAGAAAATAACTTCTCCTTTAATAACATCCCCATTCCAGAAAGTGAAAATACCTCCAGAAGCACCTTCAAAGTTCCCTCCACTAACAAAACCATTTCTAAAAAAAATTAAGCTTTTAACCTTCTCCTTAGACATTTTAGTCTCCTGAATCAAAAATATATCTGGTCTTTTATCTCTAACCAAGTTTTTAATTAAGTCCTGCTTATGAGGGTTATTTAAACCTCAAATATTCCAAGAGGTAATCTTCATTTCTTTTTGACTAATCCAGTCTGGGTGATGGTTTTCTGAGTACCATCTACTATGTTCTTGGTAGCCTCCTAGTTTCTTTTTCTAGAGTTTGGAGGTCTCCACGGTGACAACTTGTTTCCTCCTACATCAAGCTGATTGAGTCTTGTATTCTTGGTAGATTTTGAAACTTTTTTTTTCTTTCCTTTTGTCCTCTCTAATTTAGTAAAAGTATCTAAATTAAAATCAAGATTTTCCAACACCTTATCTATTTCTTCCTTATTTCCCCATTTAGGCATTTTCATTTCCTCACATGAATCCTTAACAATAGATGGGGAGATCTGAGATATTTGAGAAAGCCCATGTCCTAGGACCATTCCTTTTTATGCATTCTCAAAGTCTATCTCCCCTTTTTTTGGCTGCATCTCCCCATTCAAACTGTTTGACTCTCCCTTCTCTTGGGTTATTGACCAATTGCTCTCTTCTAGAGTCTGGCTAGGCTTATCTTGAATTATATTTTCCTCTTTGTTTTTAATCTCTAAAGTATTTTGAAAAAAACCATCCTTCTTCTCAATCTCATTTTCATTCTTAGTCTGATTCAGGTCCTTAGAATCTACATCACCCGAATAATCCATGTTAGTCTTTTCCTATTCATTCTGTCTGATGGTATCCTCCTCTTTTTTGTCCCTCTTGTGATCTTCAGGTTTTTTAATCTGATCCATATTTTCTTTTGTCTTCTTTTGGATAGAGATTTATTCTCCCTCTGAAGTATCTCCCCTCTTTCTAACTAGTTTCCAGACCTTCTTCTATTGAGCCCTCTTTGTGATGTTAGCTGGATCATTTTTGGCCCAATGCCCTACTTTATTGAAATGAAAGAAAGAAAAAGGGATAGATTCAAAGTCTAGCTTTTGGGTCCACTTCCCTAGCTTAGATTCTATTTTGATTTGATTAGGCATATTATCTTTAGGGATAACTCCAACACATATTCTGGCATGCATCAATCTTCTTCTAGACGCAATAACAGGATCTATTGATAGCAGTTCACCAAATGAAATCTCTATCCTAATGAAGACATCTTCATTCCAATACTCAAGAGGAATTCTAGGGAGCTTGACCCAGACATGGACTTGTACCACAAAATTCTCATGGAGATCCATAGTTGGGTACCATTTCTGTAACACCATTGTGATTTTCCCAATAGTACATAGTCCACTACTAATGATCTATTTCATGTCTTCTTCGCAATAAAAAAAATAAAGAAAGGTAGCCTTTGTTCATAGAAATAACATCAACGTGTCCCTTTAGTGGCCATCTTTTCTTAATAAAAGCTCTCACTACTTCAATATTAGGTCTAAACCTAATGAATCGACCAACAAGTGAGTTCTCCATTCTTTTAATATTATGGTCAATAATTTGATTGGGAATGGCAATAACATATTTCCCCTCAAAAATATTTGAAATATTTCTAATAGGTGGATGAATGGACTTACCTGTTGGCTTGAATCTGAAAAGTGAATACCATTTTGTATCCTCAGTCCCCATATTTTTTGGCATAGCTTGTTGTTTAGGTCCCCCTTCTGGGTCCCCAAAACCCGTGACTCCATATTTTTTCTTGTAATATGCATCTTCTTTGTCTGATTCAATAGGGATTCCCTCCTGCAATAGAAGGACCTACAGCTCCTGCATAGATCCTGCTCACAGAAGAATTTGAAATTTAATTTCTCGCCTCTGCTCCCCACTCTATTTCATGAAGGACTTGCACCTACCAAATATGTTATGTAAATTTTACACCTAGATAGGCGTACAACATGTAAAGATTCCCATGGAATATTCTCAAGTTGAGTTGTAATGTAACATTCTTATATTATTTGAAGCAATTATTTAATATTGGGGAAATAAGTTAAAAAGTATGCAATATTGGATGTAGGTCAATGGGGTTAGGTCTCACTTGGTTTTTTGAGAGCTTGTTGTTGGTTTACCCTACTAAATGATGATTTACATAGATGGGGGTGAATCATAAAATATTGAAACTTAATACTTTAAAATGAAACCTCTGATTTGACTCGGTGATTCAAATAACAACAGCAACTGAAACTTGTAAACACTTAACAAAATTGATAACCAACATATAACATAAGCAAATAACATCCAAATTAATCAATCATCACATGTAACACCAGATTTAACAAGGAAACCCAATTTGGGAAAACCCTCCACGGGAATTATCACCCACAAAAATAAATACTCTTCTAAAGTATGCTTGGTTAAGATCCAATCCGGTTAAAGATTATAATACACATTTGTTAGATGTGACCTTGTTAGGGGTTTTACCTTATATCTGTTAAGATCTTCACCCTATTAGGAGTGGCCTGGTTAGAGGACCTAAACATTCATCCTAGAATGTTACCTTTCACAAGGATTTACAAAAAGACTTATTAGATCCACTTGGTTAAGATATTCTCTGTTACAAATATTAGTAAGAAATAGTGTACTGATTTGACCTCTAATTCTGAAAATATACTTTGCTTGATAAAATCACTTTTTCACTCTCTGAAACTACTGGCATCAACAACTCATTAGTTTCTTCTTTGGACTAGTTCTCAAACGCTTTTGCTACTCTACTAAGTAGCTCTTCAACTATTCAATTTTCCAACATCTCTGTATAAAAATACAACTGTGCTCAGTCGTCAGATCATGACTTATGAACTAATTCAATGTATCTGCAACTCGATTAGGCAGTTAACCTTGCCTTGTGACTTGCACTTTTCTTGGAACTCAAAACTTTCCTTTTGCCTCTTAATCTTCATCTTAGATTTTGAACTTGACTTTTCATGACTGTAGATATTGTAAAAAACTTTATATTTATCCTTATCATCTTCTTGATCTCTGTGCCTTCACATTAAATTCATTTTGACCCTTTAATCCAATCTCTATTCAAACTCTGTTCTGTGCTTGGTGACTCGGTGACTATCTTCACTCAGTGTTTGAATTCACTCGATTACCAACCTTTATTGTTAACTGACCTTGCTCGATTGTTAACTTTTCTTGGTGAATGTCTTTTCTTTTCTCGACCGACTAACACTTCACTGCTCTGTAACTAGGCATGTTCCCTTTACTGACTTGACCTCCCTACTTTACTAACTTAAGAACATCAAATGTTAACTAAAGAAAATTATACCAATAGTATCTCATCTTTGTTTGATCTTTATTATCTTCCCAATTAAGTTCCTCTATGATTGATATGGAAACTTAATTTAAACCAGAAATCAGTTGCTTGACATCAATGAAAAAATAACAACTGATCCAACCATTATATTTTCTTGTATTCTTCTGAACTTGGTCTTCATCACCATTACCATCAGTTGGCTAACACTTGTTTTTATAAGAGCAACCAAAACAATAGTTGTTGAGGTTAGACAGGTTAGACAAGGTAGCATTTGTGAGGTATGGAAGCATGGCATGGGATGTGTGGATTCATGCTTATTCATATGGAGTGGTTGGTTGTGGCTAGGGATTTGAAGGCTTCCATGGTTGTATTGCAATAGTGTTTTGTTGAGTAATACATGGTGATGGATGCTTTTGGAGGCCAGGTTTTTCCCTCATGAAGATTTTCCTAGGGTATATCTTGTGTCACATTTAATGTGGGTATGTTGTCTATTCTCTTGAATATGGATTCTAAGTGTTTATTTATATTAGATATATAATGGGTTATGTATGAGTTGTCATAATGTGACTACAAATTACCTAACATATCAAACAACTATACTTTTATTGTAAAACTAGGTGTTAAGTTTTACATTTTTTAGCTTGTGTACCACAATCACCATTACCAACGATGAGAAAAATGAAAAGAACAGTGAAAGAGAATATAGACTTTAAGAAACTTGTTAAAACCACATGTTTCACTCATGAATACCATGATATTTATGATCTTATGCTCCATGGTAAGCGAACAACAAAAAACATATTCACATTGCAGAATAAGTCGACAACTAACACTAGCAAGACAAAATTTTGTGTTTTTAGCAAAATATTAGCAGTGCACACAAATAAAATTGCATCATGGGATGTTGGATTGGGACTCATGATGTTACCTCAAGTTTTCCCTTGCCTAAAAATTGTCATGGTCTACACCCAAAATTATGATGAAAGTAGAATAGAATTTGTTAATAAGAATACGCAAAAGGAAATTTTATCCATCAGTGAGAAAGAATTTAAAATTTTGTTGGACTTAGAGCTTGGAAAAGCTTACAGAGGGTTATGAAAGAGTCAGTGAAGAAGATAAAGATAAATTTATCAGAGGTATAATAGTAGATGGTGTCAAATTGGATCACAATCATAATCCTCCTTATAATGTTCATATTTTTGTGCCATTGGTTCAGAAGACTATTTCCCTACTAATATTTTGCCTCGGATTGGAAAGGAATAGGGAAGTGGGTGCAAGCCTTCTTCAAATGATATTCAATATCCATTGTATTTCTCAACCACTTAGATATGATTTTGTTGAGAACGTTGATCAATCCATGCACAATCAATTTTTAATGATTAAAAGAGGTTCTTCTAAGATTTTTAGGTTCACAACTTACTTGTATTATCTTATTCTAGAAAAATATCATGGAGCGTTCGAGACAAATAAGCTTGAGATTCAGGTGTATAAGAATGATGATAATAAGAATAGAATAGTGGCTCCAATATATGAATGAGAACCTAAGATAAGGATGCGTGATAAAAGATGGAACTACACCCATTTTGTAGACTTCTTTTTGGTACCAATGTATCAAGTAATTACAAACACTCCAATGCCTAGATTGCACATGCCTTGTATAAATTGCATTCAACCTAGATCTCAAATACAATTGGCAGACTGATTCCTCATGGAAGAATTTATTATATTAAGGTTTTATGGATCATGATTAAAACCCCACAAAATTCTAATACATGTGATAGAGAGGGTTTTGCTTTGGAATATATATGGTAGATGGAGAGTACAGATCAACTCTTTCATAGTCAACAAAACAAGAGCATATTTCCTTCATTACCTTTCTCACATGGAGGGTTCAAATTTGATAGAAAAAAAATTTAGTGTGTCACGCAATTTTTTGTTTATTTTTAATTTAATGTTGTGAGTTACTGATAGTATGATCCCTAAAAAGTCATTCAAGAAAAGCTTGTGGTGAATAGGAATGTTGCAAGTAGAATTCAAGATGGAAGTAAACCATTTCTAGAAATGTTAAAAAATAGGGATTATTGGGATGTCATAAAAAAGGTGATGGAGGAAATTGCTACTACCAAAATTATTTCTCTACAACAATTTTCAGCAAAAATTATGGCATTACACCAACAAAAAACAATAGAGTAGGGTATCCAAATCAATAGGTCTGACAAATTTTACAAAAAAACATCACGTTCCAAGTACTAAAAAAATGCTCCAAAATCTCTATTTAGAGCTTGTATGGACGCACACTAGACTCAAAACAAAATCACTGAATTTTGGAATATGAGGAACAATCTAGGTGAACCAAAGAATAGCGTATAATTTGAAGAAAACATGGAAGGTTTTGAGTTTATAAAATTGTAGAAACAAGAGAAACACAATGAAGCATATAGTTTAGATAGTGATGGTGATGAGGAAATTGTGGACATACTAACAAGTGATTTGGGTCCCACCTCAACAACTACTGCAATCTATGCAAAAAAATATGTTTTGAGTGCAACCACAGTAGAAAAATATAGTTATACCATCCTAAAAAGTAAGAACTTACTTTTATACACTTTTTGGGACCATTTTAGCACTCCTTAGTCTATTTTTTTGCATTAGGACCTCACATTGCATTTAATTGTATACATAAATAAAATCACGGTCCTCTTTCTTTATCCAATCCTGCACAAAATTCTAAGTTGGCCCTAATTTATATGCATGATTTCCCATTTATCTCTCAAATCACAAAATTAGTTTCTCGCTAATATTTAAATGCATTTACGACTGATTTTATTGCTTATTTCACCATATTTCCCCCAAGCCCCTCAATAATTCTTGAGATATGGGATTTTTTCCTTGATTTTGGCATCTGTAGGTACAGTTCAAACTTGACCTATACCTAAGGAGGTGAATTTTTATTGGATCCTGAGTCCAATGCAAAGTATTGGCCTTTCCCTACTTGGTGCAGTCAACCCTTTTGATTTTGATGCCCGAAATTGGTATAAAAGGAGGCCTTCTCACTTCATTTGAAAAACATACATTAAATCTACAATCACACATATGAAAATAAATCTCTCTCAAGCACTCAAGTAAAATAATTCAAGGAGTTCAAGAAGTCATTTATTCATTCATCCAATCAAGCATGCATTTCCTCCCATAGATCTAGCTTCTTGGAGACAAAAGCAGTTGGCCATAAAAGGAGGAGATCTACACTTATTCAATTTTTCTTCTTCCTCTTCAATTATACATAGAGGAGAATTACAAGCATCTAATACATGAGATTTTGTCTTACATGATTTTCTTTTGTTTTTTGAGTTGAGTCAAGGCTATCACATTAGCATAATTGATCACATGCTAAGCAAAATTGCATCTACATTGGTATGATGCATTTCAATTTTTACATTTAATCATTACTACATGTTTTCATTTTATTTCCTTTATTTAAATTCAAGGTTAATTCCTAAATGGGGGCTTGACCAAGGAAATACCCCTTGCCCCAACAATTACCCCTATCTTTGATGTGCAGGTGCAGACTCTGATTCATGAATTTCATTGAAGGTTTAAGCACCCTTTTTTAGAGAACTTTCCATATCTTTATTTTATTTTGAGTTTTGACACTGTTAGGTACAGGTCTAGGTCAACCTTTACCCCATTGTTGTAGAGACTATTTCAGTGATAGATTCGGGAAGACAAATTCTAGATTTGCAGAAGCCAAGTATAGGTCGAAGTCGACCTGTACCCTGTAAGTTGACATGTTCCTCAGACCTCCAATTGTTCATAGTCTGCAGTCTCCATCTTCCTAATTCAAGATCAAGCTCCATTATGATTTCTGACATAGTTTGAAAGTGTGATTGCAGATTTAGACTTCCATCCTCTTCTAGTCTTCAAGGTGGATACATTTCTCTCTTTTTCATTTCATAGAACTTACTTTCATAGATTAGATTCCTCTCTTGCATATCATTTATGATTCCTTCTCTTAGGGAAAGGAAGACCCATCCAAGACCCTACATTGTTAAGATCGTGAATTGGTACCTTATCTTGGGCTAATCAAGTTTCCTTTGTTTCAAGGTCTTGGATCTTCTTGAATATAACATATACCTCGGTGACTTATCTATCCTAGCATTTCTCACCATTTTTTATGTTACATTTTGGCGAACCCGCTTCTTTCATATACTTTTTGATTTTGGGTGTTAGATCCTCTTTTTATGCATTTTATTATCTAGATCTATTTTGTATGCAATGGTAGTTAGACCCTATTTTGTATACATTTAGATACATGTAGATCTACTTTATATGCACTTCTTTCTTTCCTCTCATGTTACATGGGTTATTTAAAGAATTCTCCCAATACCATTCTATCACTTTTGAGATAAAATAGTAGCGTCCTATTAATTTTCCTTTACATTATATAACCCCTAAAAAGGATAAATTTAATGCATGTCATGTTTATTTTTCCTCTCTATCACCTTATAAATACATATTAGTGCAAGAAGATGATTTTAACCTTTCTCTCAATAATCTTCCTCTTTGGGGAGGAGAGTTGAGAATTGATGTTGAATATTCTCTTAATATAAGCATTATCCATGAGGATAGTTTGGTTAAGGATGTAATTTCACATTAATTTTATTTCAATTCTTCTCCCGTTTTGGATTGAGCTTTAATGAACCATGACCATTCCTCTTCTATAGTGTGCTTTATTGATAGATGTGTTCTTACCCTTGATGATTCTCCTATTTTGGATGAGCCTTTGGATGATGACATAGATTACTCTCTTCCTCATGAAGCAAACTTGGTGAAAAGAGATGACACAATAGTTGGCATTTCACCTGCTTCTCCTATAGATGACCCATTTGTGTTTGATGTTTCTCCTTCTCCTAAACTATACGCTCTTCATATGGATATTTTAGAGAAAAAATAAAACATTATAAATACGTTTCTCAATACTACCTTGCGTTTATTTGACACTCATAGTAGAGATGAAATCTTAAAGGAAGTCTATAGTCACTATTCAAAGGATACCTTGAAAAAAGAGGATAATATAAATTTCCTTAATACTCTCCCATATAGCGATAAACCCATGAAGACTCAATAGTGTGATCAAGTTAATGTTGTCAATATTCATGCTCAACCTACGATAGTCAAAAATCCTATGATAAGTGTAGACACCTAAATTTGGTCAAGTGTATTTAATCAAATCAAAAGTCAATTTTATCAATTCAAATGGATTAATTCAATAAAAAGAGATTAAATCACATTAAATCAAAGGATCAATTAATTAAATATAATCCTAAAAGGGATAAATCAAAACTATATAATTTATTTAATCAATTAATTGTATAGTTTAAATCAAAAATAAAAATCAACCTATTCCCTTACATGGCTAATTTAATTAGTTAATTGAATTGATTAAATCCTTATTTATTTCAACAAAGGAGACATGAACTAAAAGAGCCAATGAGAATCAAGGATTGAAAGCACATGGATCACTCCAAACTTTACAATCTTGATCACTCTTTTGACCCTTTAACATCCTCACCACTCAATTTGTCTCTTTGTCCCAACCTTTGAGACCAACATTTAAATGGTCTCTCCTTTTGAAACCATTTTATATCCTTCAACTCAACCAAGCTTTGATCATGATCAACTTAACTCTACCCTCCACCCTTGGGAAATCCTATAAATACCAAGCATTTTGAGAACATTAAATTTTATAGACAGTCATGAGAAATTGTATCTACACTATAGAGAAATTCATCAAGATCATAGAATTAGAGAGAAATTTGAGAGCATAATAGAGCAATTTGAGAGAAAGATTGAATGAATTGCATTGTGTAAGATAAAGAATTTAGATCTTGTTTGTTTGTTTGTTAAGAATTGATTATGTTACTAAAATGTACGATATGAAAATGGGGGATGTGATTGTTCTTTGAATTACCTAGATTGTATTAACCTTAATGGAATTGAGTTGATTAAGTATTGCAATTGTGATTAAGGAGAAGATAAGATGTTCTTTTTTACCTTCAAATGCACAAATGGGAGATCCAAGTTGATCAACCCAAGAGAAGGGTTAATGCACAAATGAATCAATTATTTGGAGAGGAGAGTGACAAAGGAAATACCTTAAATTCATTTAATTATATGTATAGAAATGATATATAATAGTAATTGAAGAGATGGGAAAAATGCACTAACCTTGAAATATTGCAGATCAAAGAATGTTGTTTTCTGAGGTATGTAGATAGTATCTGGAAAAACTGACAGTTGATACAGAACTGGAATGTAGATACGAACAAAACCCAGAAATTATTTTTCATTTTGATGTCGTCTTATGAAAAAGGTCGACCTTGACCCACAAATGTCAACCCTGACCCAATAATGTTGACCCTGACCTGCACAGATCTGAAAGTGACTTTGTTCATGGATCCTGAAAGTTTGCCGAAAATGGTAGCCAGATCTGGATTCAAATCTATTGTTTTGTACCTGTACCTACAAAAAAAAGGAGATTGTTTTGTTGTGGGGGAGGGGTTTGCCTTGGTCAAACCCCAGTTTTGGAATTAACCTCAAATATATGTAATTGAAATTGCAAAAATGGACAAAGTAAATGCATAAATTCACCTTGC
>MU224894.1:947129-960819 GCA_018584345.1 Thuja plicata
CATTTGAATTACAATTGCATATCTATTCAATATCATAGCTTCATTGTTAGATTCAATTCTACTACTTGCTAGCATTCTTATTTCAAATATTGATTTCAAGGTTAATTCCTAAATCAAGGTTTGACTAGGGCAAACCCCTCCCCCACAAAAAACAAACATTTTTCTTATAGGTACAGGTTCAGGACTGTAGATTCGAGGCCAGATCTGGATACCCTTTTTGGTTTTCTTTCGGACTGTGCGAACAGGGACACTTTCAGAGTTGAGTAGATCGAGTTGGAAAAAGTGGTACATGGTCGACCTTTTTCATAAGACGACATCGGAATGGAAAAATATTTCTGGGTTTTGTCCGTCTCTGTGTTCTGGTTTGGTATCAACTGTCAGCATCTCTACAAATAGTCTATAGATCTCAGAAAATAACAATCTTTTATCTGCCATTTTGTAAGGTTGGTACTTCATCTCATCTATTTCAATTCCTAGAACTATCATATACATTCCTTTCTAAAATGGGAATTTATGATCTTTCCTCTTTGCTCTCATTTCCAAATGATTGATTCGTTTGTGCATTGATCCTTTTTGGGTTGATCAATTTGGATCTTTCATTTGTGCATTTGAGGTTGAAAGGAACATCTTATCTTTCCCACACATCACACAAACATCTACATTTTCAAATGTGACCTCTATTTTATATGTTACAATATATATATATATATATATATATATATATATATATATATATATGTATGTATGTATGTATGTATGTATGTATGTATGTATGTAGTCAAAGAACACATGATACACGATAACAATGGTGAAGGAGAGCGGTACATCATGTGGATCTCATGAATTTTTAACAATGAATTCCTCTAACTTCCTACGAACACAAAGGGTACAATACATAGCGATTGCGTGATAAGATAGTAAACATAATATCATTAAATTAACATTATATTTAAATCAAAGACATTTCAATAAACCATTTCATGACTATTCGAGAAAAACTATTAATTAAATAGATGATATATCCACAGTAGAAAAGGCACAATAATTAGATATTTATGATAATCATCATAAAATAATATCTCAAAGCAACATCATGCAGATATGATCAAAACACTAAAAAAAGCATAATCTAATAGATGAATCATCAATGCTGCAGTAATCAAAAAAAAAATAGTAATCAAATGCATCACACATTGCAACCACTGATCACATCACATGGGTACTCACAAAATAACATCGCGTTACAATCAAAATTTAGTAGCCAATGGTACAAACAAAAATGACACCATCAAATCACAATAAAATCCAAATACCATCACAACCACAACAAAAATCTCAGAATGAGCACAAGAGTAAACTAAAGTGGGTGCATCTCACAATGCCAACACTAAACCATAATACATAAATAGTCACCGAATCATTAGGTTAGCTCAAAAAATCACAAAGGAGAAACAATAAAAAATCCAAATCCAAAACAAGGCATCACCAAATATCTCATCCATCCACATGTTGGATTACTAAGAGGGGGGTGAATCTGGAAACTATGAAACTTTAAACTTTAAAACTTAACTCTAATTCAACTCAGTAGGATAAACAACAGCAGCAACCGAATCACCAAATAACTTGAATAAATCAAAAAACAAATTGCATAAATAATAAATATCATGCACATAAAAAATTCAACACATTTAACACTATATTTAATGAGGAAGCCCAATTTGGGAAAAACCTCTAAGGGAATTGTCACCCACAAATGAAAATACTCTTCTGAAGTATGCTTAGTTAAAAGCTAATCATGTTAAAGATTACAATACACATTGTTATATGTGACCCTGTTAGGGGATTTACCTCAGACCCATTAAGATCTTCACTTTTTTAGGAGTGGCCTGGTTTGAGGAATTTGAAAACTCTTTTAGAATGTCACCTTTCTCAAGGATTTTACAATAAGCTTGTTAAGTCCACTTGGTTAAGAGATTTTTCTATTACAAATGAAAATAAGAAACAATGTATAAAATAATCTATGAAGCTGTGACTACCTCTTTCTTGATCAGATCCCTTAAGTTCTCTCTGACTACTAGCATCAACAATTCATCAATCTCTTCTTTAGGCTTAGATTTACACCTCTTTTCTCTTCACTACTTCACTCGGTAGCACTTCGACACTTCAACTTTCCAACTCTTGTGTTATCTGAATTCATCCTTTAAATAGACTCTATTTTTGTCTCTTAATCTCCTTGATTAGGTTTTCCTTCAATCACTCTCAGCCATTAGATCAATTTTTTTGAACTGATTTACTGAACTTGAAACTCGTTTAATTGCTCCATTATCACCTTAGAACTTGCACTTTTCTTGGAAGTAAAACCACCACTTTTTCCGCTTAACCTATACCATAGATCTTTACCTTGAATTTTCTCATGCATAGATCTTGTAACTAAATTATTCTTCATCCTTTGAATCTTCCATATCACTGTGGCTCACCATTAAATGCGTTCTTATCCTTGTTTCTAACATATGTTCTGCTCGGTGACTAACTCTTAGTTCGGTGACTAACATGCACTGCTCGGTGCCTTAATGTCTTAGTGTTTTGACCGACTTACATACCCTTTATTGACACACTTCTTTTTGCTTGATAACTTAACTCTTTAGTCTTACTAAATTTCCCAATCAGCTTTACCGACTTGATAAAGTAGAAATTTTTTTATCTCGATATGAACTTATTATTGTCTGATCTTTATTAGCTTTCCCAATTAAATCAACTCCAAAAGATATTGCAATTCAATATGGAACCCGAAATCAATTGCTTGACATCAATGATAAAATAAAAACTGATGTAATCCTTTCTATAATATTGTATACCTATGGTCTCGATCTTCATCATCATCTCCATCAGTTGAGTAACAATCTCCCTCTTTGGCATTGATGATGAGATACTCTAACATCTATGATCTGTCTTTACTCCCTCTGAGTTGTTTGATCTTGTTCTCCCTCTGTGTTCATTTCTAATTCTCTCTTAACATCTTTCACTCACTCTTATTCTTATTCTTACAGTCATTCCCCCTCTTTCTATGTATTAATCAATTATTCATTCTCCCTCTTTGACAAGAACGCCAAATGTTCATGCTTCTAAAAATTAGTTTAGGAAGTGGACCATACCTTTCATGTACTGATAACCCATTGCATAAATCATTACTTTACATAAATTTAGGCAACACCTAAAGTGTGAACACTAGCATCAACTCACAAAATAGATATTCTATTCAGTCCTAGAATTGATGCAGCATGTTGTAACCACCCTAATTTGGTCTACTCTAACCAGAGACCCTATTTTCCCTAAGTGTGATCATACCCCTAATTATGTCAAGTAAATTATTCAATTATTGGTATAATTCATTAAAATCAATTTAATCTCCTAAAATCAATGTGATTTCATCACTAACTCGCATTAATTACATTGGTCTATTTAAATCAAATCAACACAATTAATTACTTGGCTAAAGTAATTAATTAAAAGGAATTAAATAAAGTTTCTAATTACAACTCATCACTCTCACATGAAAATTCAATCTATAAGCCAATGAGAGTTCACTCACATCGATCACCAAAGATTCAATCTCCACCTCTCTTCACAAATCAATCTCAACCACTCATCTCTCAAATTCTTATATAAAAGGATTGAATTTTGAGCTCAATTGGCCCCAATTCTTAGAATTTCAATTATACTTTTATGCTGCTCTAATTTTTAGAATTCTAAATGCACTCTTATGTTTTCCATTTTAGTTCATAATCTCACATAGATAATTACATAATCTTCATTTGTGCTCTAAAATGAATTTTGCATGACAATTAGCTTGATCTTCCCATTGAATCTTCCATTCTAGGATTGAATATGTCACTGATTTATGCATATTCTGAGGGCAATTATAACATTGAATCACACTCTTCTTAGATAGGAAGCAATATTTTGATTTTGATGGTTTCCTTATGATTTTCCTTCAATATTAATAATTTTAACCATTAATATAATAACATATTAAATTGTTGTATTGCAACTTGCATGTACAATATTCACACACACATTTTTGGCGCCCACTGTGGGGCAGAGCCCCAGATTTGTCACCATTTTTGAGCTAATTAACCTTAGTTTTGGTCTCTGGTTTCTGGTGCAGAATCACATTCAGGAGAAAAGGATCACCTTTAGTTGCAAAAGCTCACATACGGGAAAGAAGATCGCATCCTATAAATCCTGCATCACATCCTGCAAATCTTGAATCGTGTTTGGTAAAAGCTCACATCCCGTAATTCCCAAATCACATTTTGTGCAAAGGCTCGCATTTAGGATCCTTAATCACATTCAATAATTCTTGCATCACTTCTGAGAAATACAATTGCATTTGGTTAGTCTTCTGGTGTAATACCCCTCTAACCCTAATGAAAGTTTTATGCTTTTAAATGAAGTAAGATCTTTCAATATTTTCTTACAGCTTAAGTTGGTCATGATACTTGTTTGATCTATTCCTATAGTTTGTTTATAATGATTTCATGAGATAGCACCTGAGGGTTCTAGTATCAGACATAATATCTAAAGGTATCATTTGTGTATGTGTTTATCTCCATGTGGTTATTGAGGACCTTCAAGACTTGTCTGAATATAGTTAGGATGTTATATGATATATACTTGATGGATATATATTCTTCTATCAAGGTTACTTTTGATGAATCTCGTATCTCACTTAATGATGTAGGATATTTCTCATGATTATATTAATTTATTATTAGTATCAATTATAGACTAACCCAATTCTCAAGATTCTAACCCTCATTATGATAATGCTACATTCTTTGTGTGTGTGTGTACATGATGTGTTTTCATGATTTGGGATGAAGTTGTAGTTACTCACATGGATGAGATTCACACGATGTATCGATCCCAATCATCTGTCTACAATGTCTTCTTTTATATGTTCATCAATGCACATGTATTTTTCTCTGTGATGCAAGCTTGCAAGTACTGGGCATCGACTTCACCTGGCTTCACAAGTTTGAGCGTGCCCCAAAATCTTGATCCTTGTTGTTGTTATGGAGACAATACCAGGTCCTGCAAGATTAAGCCTATCCTTGATCCTTGATCCTTGCTATTGGGTTGGGTCTTTTGGATTCTTTCTTTAGTTATGGTTTGGTGTTTGATAATGTTAGCTTAGTAGGTTAAGTTGATTATCGTTGAGATTCATTATAGTCCCTAGGACTAGGTGAGTAGTGATTTTATGTGGAGTTTGTCTCTTATAGAATGACCATTGGTTAGTAATAATATGTTTGTATTGTGAGATTAAATACATTACAATAAGATTGGTCAAGTGTATTCATAAATGTATGTTTTTTTATTATGGATATATATACACGTAGGCATATGGGTGCACACATATACATATATTTATATATATAAATTATATATACATTTATGTGAGTATTTATGTATATGTTTAAATGTGTGTGTGTGTGTGTGTGTGTGTGTGTGTGTGTGTGTGTGTGTGTGTGCCTTTTTATTGTAATGAAGGAATTAACTAATTATGTGTATTTGTAACTAAATCCATATAATTCTTGGATGGAAATGAAGGCAATTACTATTTAACCTTCTTGAGGCAAAGTAACTAATCTTAATCTAAAAGTGAAAATAAAGATAGATAAAATAAATTACCTAAAATATAAAATTAAACAAAGAGGGTAAGTTAACTAAAGAATTCACAGGAAACTATCTGCATATTAATTTATCTAAAGTATAATAAAGTTTCAAACTAATAACCAATATATGGTTGTGGATGGTTGCATCAGTTGATTTTTCCGTGCAACCAATCCTACACCATATTTATGAAAGGAGAATGGGAGAATGGAGGGGGAGGAAGAAAATAATACATTGATGTATAGAAACTCTCAGCGGAGATTATTGTGAAAGTTGATGGTGGCATTGGAAAGGAAACTCTGTGATTGAAAAGCTTGAGGAGATTGGAATTGACTGGAGTGGGCTTGGAGCTTCTTCCAAATATTTCTTCGTAGGAATCCAAGTAGGCTCTACCCGGAAAGAGAATCCTTTTCATGTTGTGTTTGATATGTGTTTTTTACCATTTTCTACTGTTCTAATAGATCAAAGGAAATCTGGAATGGTTGCTTGGAGATATTGCTTTCTTATATGTTTGAATGGTGGATGATTACCTTATGATAGATAATATTGTTGAATGTTCATGTCATCTTTTCTTATGTATGAGTTTGTTTCCTTAGAATGTTTAGTCTTCTACCTGGAACCTTCTTTTGTTGATGCTTAGGAGTTGCAGTAGTTTCACTCCCTTATTAGAATAGTATGTTTTGAGGTTATCTTTCCTTACCTTGCACCTATGGGAAGAAATGAAACATATTTGTCTTGAAGTTAGGAAGGGTTTGAGGGATTCTTTGGAAGGAGGAAAAAGGGATCTCAACTGGGTATCCCTTCGATTCTGCTTTCCAGACCTCCACCTTATCTAGTTTTACCTGAAAGGTCAATCTACAAGTTATTTCCTCTAAGTGCACACAGTCCTTTGCCACCTACGTAGAACTAGGCTCCATCTGCACAAGATTCATGACCACCTGCATAGGTCCTAACCACCTACACAGCTTGAGCTCTCACCTACGTAGCTTGAGGTCCCACCTACGCAGCTTCAGACCCCATCTGCGAAGGACCTTTCCAGGATAACTTTTAGGGTTTTTTAGGAGGTTTAGGGTTTCCATACTGACCGAAGGATGATGTAATTTTATGGTTGAATTTTTGGTTCATGGATTTCTCTATTAGTATTGTATTTGGTGCATTTTGATGCATGGGAGCTAGGTCAGTTTGGTGGTCTCTGTCCGATCTCAGCCTTAGTCTAATTTTAGCCTTAGGGAAAAACATAAAATGTAACATTTAAGTTACATTTTATGTAATACCTTCCAAGATGTTTGAGAGTGGTTTAAGCCTCCCAGGAGTTCAAATAAAGATTCTAGATTTTAAAGGTTTTAGGAAATTTCAGACTTAGCCAAATTTCAAGAATCAGCATGTTTTTTGCAATATGATCTTGTTATGATGTTTTGTGGTTTGAATTGGTACCAAAAGGCACTGGTTATATGGTTTCATATAATACTTGTTGTTGGTGCATTTTGATGTCTTCTTATGTGTTATCTACCTTCTTGTATGCTGGATTAGGGTTAGGAATGTCCGGTGGACTAGGGACAATCAGTGATCTCCTAAACCCAATCCAATGATGTTAAGATGTTATGATTTATATTGGGATGAAGTACTTGACGTAATTATGTTGTTGAGAATCCCTTTTTGAGGCATTGGATGCAATATGGATGTGTTTTATCCACCTGAATACTTGAGTGTGGTTAGGGTTGTTCAAAGGATTTGTGACAACTAGTGTTTTCCTAAACCCAATTATTTGATGTTGTGACATTGTTATGGCTTCTTGTTTATTATTATGTATTCCTTATGTTCTTTTGAGACTTTTTTGGGTAGGGAACCTAAGGACACTAGGTGAGTGGCTCATAGTGAGGGGTCGAGGCCCTAAGTGGCTAGTACCAGGGTAACCCACTGATGGGAAGGGTACTACACATTAATAAATAATGGGAAGGGTACTACACATTAACTAAGATAAGCCTCTCCCATGCTGGTAGTGCTATTATAGGCTATGGATGGGAGTGGGAGAAGGTTCTATTGTGATAGCACAATCGAACAGTCTCGTCCCTGTGAGAGATGTTCAATTCTGCATGTGCCTACTTGGGGGCCAAGGCCCAGAGTGGATTACCAGGGTAAATCAAGGGGTGAGGGCTATGCGATGACATTCACCTAGATTGTAGCTTAGATTTCTTACCAATGTGATTGTGTCCTTTTTGGTTCTTGTGATCTTCTTGTGTTTTCACTTATGTGATGTTTTGGGAAGGGATATCATCACCTTAGGAGTATCCTAGTTGTTACCTTCTTGCATGGACCTTGGTCTCTGTCTCCTAGCACAGGGGAGTGGAATATTTTTGGATCCGCGTGGTTGGTAGGTTAATCTTTATTATATCAAGGTACTGTTTGTGGTCAGATGGATGTTCTTGGCTCCTATCCTTTCCATATTTTCAGCTTTGAAGACTTATTATTGTATATGTAAAGATGTACTTATGCATGCACATTCTTGTAATTATAATCTCTTGTAAGGGAATAATTATATCTGATGATATGATGTATATCAATCTAGATCAAGAAATGTATAAGGGAATAGGTAGTTCTAGGTAAAAGGAAAGGGAAAATATTGTATGTTATGAACATGAAAAGATAATGGTTAAGGGTATTTATTCACGTATCTTTTATTAATTTTTGGTATCCAAGAAGTGATCTTAGACTTAGTATGAAATAATGTATTTATGAATGATTTTGATATCTCTGGATGTAAAGTTGTAGAAAACTATTATGAATTGATGAATCAATGAGTAAGATAGCTATAGAATTAAATATTGGATTATGTTTACTATGTACCTCAAATGCATATGGAATAATAAATTAAATAGGACATTTCTTATCTATCAAATGTTTATCTCTCACCTAAATGCCTAAATGAATAGCGTAAATAATGATGTCAGTTTAGTAAAGGATAACTCACATAGTTACATGTTAAAAGTAAAGGAATGAATTGGTAAACTTGTATTAATCAATCAATGCCTTAATGGATAAATTAATAGATTAGATTATGTTTCTTTTATAGTGGAGTTAGGGAACCTGAGAGGACTTAGATTAGTTGTGATAATTCATTCAAAAAAAAATATTCACATTTCTTAGTAGTTAGTTTTCTTGTCCTCTTGGGTTCCCTGGCGGGGCATGACATCTAGCATGTTTTGAAAATTTAATGACTAATTAGGTAACCTTGCATATTTTTGGATGGAATTGATCATTTAAGAAGCCTAATGAGTTATTGCAGGACATTGTCAAAGACTTCTTTGATCAAGAAGACGGATTGAAAACTACTAACAAGTGGTTTTGTAGGTTGCCTCATGTGATCAGCCTAACTGTTATTGTATTTTCTAATAATTTAACACATTTTCTACCATTTCTTAACTTGATTAGAGAAGTATGCTCTTTTCCTTCATGGAAAATCAGAACCTCAAACATCAAGTTACGATGTGAATAGAATTTGGAGGAAATGAACCTTTAAAAATTGCTCAAAAGTCAATTTATTTAAATAGGAATTTAATTATCAGATTTGAATTTGATTCTTAGTCCAACTAAAGGATTATGCTCTTTTCCCAAGTTGAAAAATCAAAAATGTGAAATGGGGGACTAAGTTTTGAGCTCTATAATTCGAGGGAATAAACTTGCATGATGTGCTTCATAAGAGAAAACGGCATGGATAGGAGAGTATGCTCTTCTTCTTTATGATGAATCATAAATCTAGACTCCTAAGCTGCCAATCCTATTTGTTTCTTTCAAAACATTAGAGGGCCTACCGATTGAGGAAAAAATCTCCCAGGAACAACCCAAGTGGGCACAGGTAAACGCCAGCCCTTTCATCTCAGTATAATCAAAATTCTTCCTTGAAGACCAAAGCCTCGAAAGATGCAATTGGTTTTGTCCTTGGAATTTTGACTATCATTCCTTGGATATGTTTAGATGTGTGTGGAGCGGAGTAGCTTGAATCTTGCTTACAAGAATACACATATTTGAGTACTCATAGGGCTATACGCCTTAATTTTGCCTTGTACAATTCTATGGGGGGCAGTTGCAAATGGATGCACAAACATAAACAACATTTTTTAGTTGAAACTACCTGGTTTATCTATGAAAGGTGATAATCTTTGTGCAAGGTAAATAGTAATTGCCCCAAGATACTCATCATTTCGTACCCTCACTTGTGTTTTGAGTTGGATAATACGACATCGTGACTGGAGTCATTTTATGCTTGGTGAAGGACATATTCTGATTAGCATGTGAGGGTGTACCTGAGTATACGAGAAAATATTTTCATTCTATGCCTAAAATTTAGGGAATAGGTGTGTGTTTGGTCACCTAAAAAACTTGCTTAATGTGTCAAAATTGCAATTAAAAAGATAAATTCCCCAAATAAACAATACTTTGACTATCACTAACATTCATGTTGTTCAGAAACACTCTAGAAATCCTCATATAGAATCTGGAGTCAAACAAATTTTTACGTACTTCAAGACAAAGTGGAAAAAACTAGAAAAACCCATCAGAAGCTTGCATTTGGTCAGTCTTGGCTCGCATTTAGGAAACAAGCTCACATATGGGAAATAAGCTCATTTTTGGTCATTCTTGGCTTGCATATGGTAAAGAAGCTTGCATTTAGGAAGAATAAGCTCACATTTAGTAAGAACAAGCTCATATTTTGCAAATTTAAGATCGCATCTGGTGATTCACATCTAGGACAGAGGGTACTTGCACACATGTCAGACTTAGAAGCTTTGTGATTTTGGATACCCTTTTTGCTCTTCAGTGTGGTCCTGTTTCTCTTTTTGGTCTGCCTGTCGTTGTTTCTTAGTTTAATTGGAAGTCTACCTTGTATGTACTTTAAGATTCTCTCAATTGATCCCAAATCATGTTGTCTTTTCACTAAACAAATCTTCTTGAATCCCAGCTCACTATCAAGGCATTCTAACCCTCTGACACTGGAGTCAATCACTCTAAATAATCACACATACCTTTTCACAACTTGGAAACACCTATTTGGACAATTTGGAAATCCTCTTGACACAATTGAAACACTTTTGACAAAATTGAGACCCAAATTTCATGGTTAACACAAGATGTAAACAATACCTTGCTGAGGCTTCAGAGATACCTCCAAGATTACTTAAGTTTCAACGAGGAGAGACATATCAAAATCCCCTCTTTGATCAAGACTCACCCAAAATGGATGCACCTCATCATGAATGGAGTGTTTCTTTTGACGAATATACCCAAGACCGTGATAATAGAGAAAGTCAAGAAGAACAAAATCATGGTCATCCTTTTTTTGGTTCCAACGACGACGAAGACGTATCGGAAGAAGAATATAACTAACTTAAAAAAAGTAGGAGGTTTCAAAGAACCTTGTAATACCCACCCCTTAGTTTCCTTTTCAGTTTCGGTTGCCAAACTCTTTTAGGACTTTTCATGTATTTGTGGTTTATTTCAGATGACTTAGAGGATATTTATGTGTCACATTTTAGTATGTTATTAATTCATTGCTTGGTGCATTATATCTCCTAATTGCATATGATTTATGGTTATTTCATGATGCTTACATTTATATGTTAGGATGTCGTTTCGATTATGGTTTTCTGACAATACTAACCCTAGATTTATATGCACATGGATCATTTATATATTTTGCATTACTGTTTGACGTGCTTGATATGGTATGGGACAGAGTCGTAGTTACTTGCTTCGGCGAGATCTACATGATAAACTAGTCTCAACCATTGTTTGCTATATTATATGTATGTATGCTCATCTTGGTGATGACAAGTTTGCAGGTACCGGGCTACATCTTCCCTGAATTGGCAGGAGCGAGCATGCCCTATCACAATATCTCAATGGTAAGACAGGGGAGATAATATCATGTCCAAATCCATACCCTAAACCCTTATTTTGTCCTATTGATGGACAAAGAATTTGATTGACTACCCTAGTGTTTGAATTCATCAATTGACGTGGATTCGTGAGCCTGTTTGTGTGTTTGTGGTTCTATTTCAATTGGTTGTCTGTTTCATTTGATTATATGTCTAGATGGGTTTCAGGTGATTTAATGATGCTTTTAGCTTGATTTATTTAATGAATTTTCATAGTAAATATTGATGGTTAATTATTGCACCTATAATAAGGTTAAAACTTTGATATATGAAATATATGGCTATTTAATAATTAAATGCCTATATTTAATTAATTGATTTAATTATTAAGTCTTGATTTAAATAATTGAGATTTAATAAATATTAAATTCAATTAATTGTAATTAATTGTGCATAGTTGAATTATTGAATATCACTTTAAGTTGCATGGTTAATTGATTTAATCGAAATAATATCTCATGCATTTTCAATTCAACACTTTACTTTTATATTCTAAAGTTGAGTTTTTTGCATGCTTTAAGTGAAATTGAAAATAAAGGAATTACTTTAATTAATAATTAGATAATTTATTTTCCCTTTAGGTTTTTCACTTTTTGAAAACCTAATTTCTTGGATTATCTATATCTTTGGATTGGAAGCCTTTTTTGAGGTGGTTCAATAAGGGAGAAGGAAAAATCATGTGGTTGGTGTTTTAAGAGAGAGCTTGCTTGGATTTGTGGATTCTTTTGCTTGGAAATTGTGGATTCTTCTTGCTTGGATTGTGAATTTGTGCTTCTCATCTATTATTGAGGTAGGATCTTCATCTTTTGAATTCTAGCTTTCAGATCCCCGTCTTCCATGCACCTGAAAGCTAGGACCCTTTTGTGTGATCTTCCTTGTTTGAGTATTTGATAGTTTCATTGATTTAGAATTGAGAAATATGATTCTGGTTTCAATTTGTATTTTTCTCCATGTTTGCTTATCAGATCTATGATTGTGAGCATAAAGGTTTCATTATTGGGTATCAAATGCCAATTGGGCATAAGGGTTTTTGTATGAAATATTTTTGTTTGGAATTGTCAGGTTAGGGTTCCATTTGTAGGGGAAATTTCCCCTTTTTAAATGAGCATTTGTTAATATGAGAAAATTAGCTTGAAACCCTCAGATTTGTGTTTGTCTCACCTTGAAGAGTAGAAAACTTGCCTTCATCAAGTGCTTGCCAAAATTGAGTCCAGATCTGAAAGGAAACAAGAGGAAAATGGGTTAATTTGCATGTTTAGAAACTATAAAGCTCTTCTTGAAAACATTAATATTAATTTAGTTATTCTCATTGTTTTTGTCATCTTGCATGTTAAAAAGGAAAGAAAAATCCCTCCTTATTTATTTATAAATTTTGTTGCAAAAGGAAAATAATACCCTTGTATTGAGAAAGAATATTTTTGAGCAACTATTACAGAAAAATAAAAATAAATATATATATATCCTTATTAATTTTGCTGAAAAAAAATTAATTAAAAAAGAATTTGTAGAGCTTGTTGTTTTTATTGGAAAAAAAAATACAGTCCTATTATATTGCACCAGTAAAAAAAAATATATATATAATAGATTTATATATATTAAAATGAAAGAGAGGTTTTTTAAATAAAAATTAATTGAAAAAAACTCTTTACTAAAAATTTTGTATTAAAAAAAATTTTAAAAATATATATATTTGTTTTGTGAGGTGGGTGGCAGGGACCACCGCACCCCCCTGCGCGGTATCCACGTACTGTGGGTCGTAGGTTTTAAACCCTGCGGTACCCACTGGTACAATGGGTTCCACGGGCGGTACCCATTATGACCAGTGGGGCCGTAAGGCCTGTTGCCCGCACGGTTAAAGAGGTGGGGTGGGTTCGAGACCCCCCCACATAAAGTGTTTTCATTTTATTTTTATTTTCTTTTGTTAATTTTTATTTATTTATAGTTTAATTAAATTTTTAATTAATTTAAACTTAGTTTAAGTTTAGTTAATTCATGTTTAGTTTAATTTTAATTTATTTTATTTTGATTAAAGTTATTCTACATATATATATATATATATTAATAGCTAAATTTCATTTTATATA
>MU224894.1:961786-1007010 GCA_018584345.1 Thuja plicata
AAGATTGATCATGATGCCTCACTTATGCCTTTAGTGCTAGTACAGACTAAGGATAAGAATGAGTGGATACCTAGAGTAGGTATGGTTAGATTCCTCATCTTCGTGAGAGGGTATCCTAGCTCCGCATAAGTCATGATTGAGAGGTCGGAGGTCCAGAGAGGCCAGTCCAGGGTAACTCAATTTATTGACCATGTGATGACACTACCATAGTATGTAGCCTAATTCTCCTCCATAGGTCTTGTTGTACCTTTTATGGTTGTGTCTTTGACATTTGGCTTTTGGATTTAGTATTTGGTTTATGTTGGTGTTTTAGATATCTTATGTATGTTACTTTATCTTTGGATGGTGTACCTTTGCTTTGATCTTGGATTTCCAGTTGTCTTGATCTTTCCATCCTTATGCTTTTTCTTTAGTCTTTCTCGTTGTGATTAGGAAACTTCTAGGATCTTCCTATGTGTTCTTTTTGATGGCTTGTATACCTTTGATTGCCTTCATGTTGTATACCCGTGTGAGTGGGCCTGTTATTATCTCCTCGGCATGGTGGGAGTGGACCTTTGGTTCCACGAGGTCAGGTGGTAGTGATTCTTATTACCATTGAGATTCTGACAGTTCATCTTCATGCTTGGATGATCCTTGTTGCAGTTTCATCTTCCTATTCTTCTAAAGACTGGTTCAGTTTTATGAGTTGTATATTTGTAACTATATGTGTATTTTGGTTGACATCCTTTCAAGGATGTATCGTGTTGTTCTCATCATGTTTATCTTAGGAGGTTTTGATCTTATCATATCAGTTGTAATCTTGTAATAGTGTATTGAATGTGATACCTATATTAGTTGTTGTATCATCCTTGTATTAGAGTGATTACTACATACCCTGCGTCATGTGCAGAGGATGTTGGTTATGATATGTATATTATTGGATTCATTTGATGTATCCTTTATGTTAGTTCTTTATAGTTGTTCTCGTAGATTGTTTTGCTTAAGTAATTCTATGTCAAGGAACCCTTGAGGATTGGTATCTATGTATGAGTTGCACTTATGTGTATGTCATGTACTTCATTCCATTGCTTCTGCATTGTTATCATTATTGTTTGTAAACATTAAGAAAGAAAAATTAGTATCCTGTTAACTCAGTGTCATGTTTAGGTTAGTTCTCTTGGGTTCCCTAGCGGGGCATTACACTTGGTATCAGAGCCCACATTTCTACACTGGGAGCTCTGGGAATTTGTATGCCCATTAGTTGTCTTTTGATTTTAAAACTTGAAAAAAAAATAGACATAAAACTCTGATGTATTTAAAACCATTTCTTTGAGATTATTTGATTTCTTTTGATGTTGGTTCTGAGTTTTGGTTTGGTTCTCTGGTTGATTCAGGAATCATGCCTGAAACTAGATCTGCTAGAGGTCATGGTAGAGGTCGAGTTGATGGTCGGGGTAGGGGTAGGAATCATAGTCCTTCCCCGAATGTCAGTTAGGACAGTGCTCATCAGCATAGCAGAGATGGGCAGAGGGATAAGCGTCAGGTTGAGTTTGTAGAGCCAGACATTAGGCAGATGTTGAAGGCAATATTGAGTCGTCTTCCTGAGTAGTTTATAGTGGAGAAGGATGCTTCATATCATTCTCAATTAGAGTGAAGAGAGGGTGGGATCTAGGATCCCTCCAAGGAGGACTGTTACAGTGGATCCTGAGGTTGTGGCAGCGAATTGCATGAGGGATCTCATGAGAGTTCCACCTACTCCCTTTAATGGGAAAGGAACAAGGTTTGAAGCTGAGACATGACTTATCACATTAGAGAGGATTTTTTCTATGCATCCCTTTAGTAGCAATACTAAAGCAAGGTATGCAATAATGCAACTCTCCAATTTTGCAGCAATATGGTGGAAGATAGAGGAGGAGAAGTTAGGTCTCCATATGGATACAATGACATGGGAATTATTCCTTGAGTACTTTTGAGAGCCCTTCCTATCTGATCAGTGGAGGCAACAGAGGGTGGATGAGTTCCATAACTTGAGGCAGTTGACCATGTCAATAGTAGAGTATGAGCATCGATTCTTCAAGCTCAAGCAGTATGTTGGTTATGGTCAGGATTCGGCCCTTATAGTGCAGCACTTTGTTAGGGGGCTTAATAAATGCATTGTTGGGGAAGTTAGACTCTTTGAGCCTACAAACCTTAGAGAAGCAGTTATTAAAGCTACCCTTGCAGAGGCGAACCTAGCGTTGGGCCATGGTAGATAGTTGGGAGTGCAGTTTAGAGCACCTAGTAACAGAGGTAATCAATCTCAGGGAGATGGAAATTCTAGGAACCCTCCTATAGTTTTGAAGGGTAACCAGAGCCAGCAGGGTAAGAGATTCTTTCATGGCACTAGTGGTGGTTCTTAGTCAGGGAACTATCGCAACTGGCTGTGTTGTATGTGCAATAGGACTGATTGGTTAGTTCAGAGTTTGCATCAGGATGCTAGTGGGGATAGTTTTCTTCAGTCTAGTGCACCTTCAATTAGAGGAGGTGGTAGTAGAGGGGGTTGTTACTCTTGTGGTCAACTTGGTCACATTGTAGCCAATTGTCCTTAGCTTGCATTGCAATTCTTGGGACAGAGGCCAGTAGCTTCTGAGCCTACAGTTGGGAATGTTGGTATGTCTCATGGAGCGTATGCAACGTTTGATCATCCTCCAGCCGTGTATCATGATCCTATGAGTGGGGTTGCGAGTAGAGGACCAGCAGCTAGTTTCTGCATTCCTTCAGTAGGGAATGATCCCCAGTGTTCTAGTTAGAGACCAAGGAAGGGTCCTATGGGACCCACACATTGAGTATTTTGTGACTCAGTTTGATGATTTGAGTTGAGAGATTCATTTCTCTATCTTTGTTGTAGGCTTCCGGGAGTAAGCCTAGTTTTAGGGGAGGAGGATGTAATACCCACCCCTTAGTTTGCTTTTTGGTTTTGGTTGTCGAACTCTTTTAGGCCTTTTCATGTATTTGTGGTTTATTTCAGATGGCTTAGAGGATATTTATGTGTCACATTTCAATATGTTATTGATTCATTGCTTGGTGTATTATATCTCCTAATTCCATATGATTTATGGTTATTTCATGATGCTTACATGTATATGTTAGGATGTCGTTTCGATTATGGTTTTCTGACAATATTGACCCTAGATTTATATGTACATGGATCATTTATATGTTTTTCATTACTATTTGACGTGCTTGATATGGTATGGGACAGAGTCGTAGTTACTTGCTTCGGCGAGATCCACACAATAAACTAGTCTCAACCATTTTTTGTTATATTATATGCATGTATGTTCGTCTTGGTGATGACAGGTTTGCAGGTAGCGGGCTACGTCTTCCCTGAATTGGCAGGAGCGAGCGTTCCCTATTGCAATATCTCAATGGTAAGAGAGGGGAGATAATATTAGGTCCAAATCCATACCCTAAACCCTTATTTTATCCTATTGATGGACAAAGAATCTGATTGACTACCCTAGTGTTTGAATCCATCAAGTGACATGGATTTGTGAACCTGTTTGTGTGTTTGTGGTTCTATTTCAGTTGGTTATCTGTTTCATTTGATTATCTATCTAGATGGGTTTCAGGTAATTTAATGATGCTTTTAGCTTGATTTATTTACTGAATTTTCATGGTAAATATTGATGGTTAATTATTGCACCTATAATAAGGTTAAAACTTTGATATATGAAATATATGGCTATTTAATAATTAAATATTAATTAAATGCCTATATTTAATTAATTGATTTAATTATTAAGTCTTGATTTAAATAATTAAGATTTAATAAATATTAAATTCAATTAATTGTAATTAATTATGCATAATTGAATTATTGAATATCACTTTAAGTTGTATGGTTAATTGATTTAAGTGAAATAATATCTCATGCATTTTCAATTCAACACTTTGCTTTTATATTCTAAAGTTGAGTTTTTTGCATGCTTTAAGTGAAATTGAAAATAAAGGAATTATTTTAATTAATAATTAGATAATTTATTTTCCTTTTAGGGTTTTCACTTTTTAAAAACCTAATTTTTTGGATTATCTATATCTTTGGATTGGAAGCCTTTTTTGAGGTGGTTCAATAAGGGAGAAGGAAAAATCAGGTGGTTGGTGTTTTAAGAGAGAGCTTGCTTGGATTTGTGGATTCTCTTGCTTGGAAATTGTGGATTCTTCTTGCTTGGATTGTGAATTTGTGCTTCTCATCTGTTATTGAGATAGGATCTTCATCTTTTAAATTCTAGCTTTCAGATCCCCGTCTTCCATGCATCTGAAAGCTAGGACCCTTTTGTGTGATCTTCCTTGTTTGGGTATTTGATAGTTTCATTGATTTAGAATTGAGAAATATGATTTTGGTTTCAATTTGTGCTTTCCCCCATGTTTTCTTATCAGATCTGTGATTGTAAGCATAAAGGTTTCATTTTTGGGTATTGAATGCCAATTGGGCATAAAGGCTTTTGTATGAAAGATTTATGTTTGGAATTTCCCTTAGGGTTCCATTTTTAGGGAAAATTCCCCCTTTTTAAATGAGCATTTGTTAATATGAGAAAATTAGCTTGAAACCCTCAGATCTGTATTTGTCTCTTCTTGAAGAGTAGAAAACTTGCCTTCATCAAGTGCTTGCCAAAATTGAGTCTAGATCTGAAAGGAAACAAGAGGAAAATGGGTTAATTTGCATGCTTAGAAACTATAAAGCTCTTCTTGAAAACATTAATATTAATTTAGTTATTCTCATTGCTTTTGTCATCTTGCATGTTAAAAAGGAAAGAAAAATCCCTCCTTATTTATTTATAAATTTTGTTGCAAAAGGAAAATAATACCCTTGTATTGAGAAAGAATATTTTTGAGCAACTATTATAGAAAAATAAAAATAAATATATATCCTTATTAATTTTGCTAAAAAAAAAATTTAATTAAAAAGAATTTATAGAGCTTGTTATTTTTATTGGAAAAAAAAATACAGTCCTATTATATTGCAACAGTGTATATATATATATATATATATATATATATGAAAGAGAGGTTTCTAAAATAAAAATTAATTGAAAAAAACTCTTTACTAAAAAGTTTGTATAAAAACAATTTTAAAAAAAATATTTATTTGTTTTGGGAGGTGGGTGGCGGGGGCCACCTCACCCCCCCTCACGGTATCCACGTACCGTGGGCCGCAGGTTTTAAACCCTGCGGTACCCACTGGTACAGTGGGCCGCGGGCGGTACCCACTGTGACCAGTGGGACCGTAGGGCATGTTGCCCGCGCGATTAAAGAGGTGGGGTGGGGTCGAGACCCCCCCAATAAAGTGTTTTTTTTTTTGTTTTGTTAAGTTTTTATTTATTTATAGTTTAATTAATTTTTTAATTTAATTAAAATTAGTATAAGTTTAGTTAATTCATGTTTAGTTTAATTTTAATTTATTTTATTTTAATTAAAGTTATTCTATTATATATATATATATAATGAAATTTAGCTATTAATAAATATTAGTTATTAAATTTTATTTTCTTAATATATATGTTTAATGCTTTTAATTTGTTTTTAAAGAAAGAAGATATAATTGAAAGATGAATTATTTATGAATAATAATAATAGTATTATTAATGGATTATTTTCTTCTATATAGTGTTTAGTATATGCGAATTGTTTACACTGGAAATAATAGGGTGGATATTGAAGTTCATACTAGTATCTTTTCGTTATTGCATTGTATTTTCATACTTGATGTAATTATAGATGAATTGTTAGTAATTATTTAATTAGATTAATTTATGAAAGGAAGTTCTTATAAATTGGTCTATTGGAGCTTCGAATTGCATTTTCTTGAGAAGATTTAATTATAGTCTTTTAGTAATTTTACTAGATAGATAAATTTGCATATCTACTGTTATAAATTTGTCTATCATTACGTTCCTTTATTAGCTCCTTATGGGATGTACTTTTATGCCATGTTGTGCGTGTTCTTTTCTGTTGTGAACCTTATCATGTTGGGAGTCTGTTAGGGCTTGGGGACTTGATTCGTCATGGTGTCTTGCATGGGTTTCCAGTGCATGTGTCTTTTATGTTATGTTGGTTCGTTTGTCTTTTTTGAACCTAGTGTCTTCTGAACTCAGGATATGTGATCCTTTGAGATTGTTTCATACTATTATGGTTAGTTGAGAACCAGTAGTTCCTATATGGGTAGGAACCAGTTTATGAGTTCATGAGATTTTGTTTGACCTTGAGCTTAGGGAGTGGTTAGTTAGGTGCATCTTAGGGGAGTGGCTTACAATAGGATTTTGAGGCCCAAAGAGGCTAGTCTAGGGCGACCTATCGTAAGTTGATTAATAAGTGATAAATTAATAATAAAACTTGGGGTTAACATTAAATACAAGATTGATCATGATGCCTCACTTATGCCTTTAGTGCTAGTACAGACTAAGGATAAGAATGAGTGGATACCTAGAGTAGGTATGGTTAGATTCCTCATCTTCGTGAGAGGGTATCCTAGCTCCGCATGAGTCATGATTGAGAGATCCGGGGTCTAGAGAGGCTAGTCCAGGGTAACTCATGTTATTGACCATGTGATGACACTCCCATAGTATGTAGCCTAAGTCTCCTCCATAGGTCCTGTTGTACCTTTTATGGTTGTGTCTTCGACATTTGTCTTTTTGATTCAGTATTTGGTTTATGTTGGTGTTTTGGATATCTTATGTATGTTACTTTATCTTTGGATGGTGTACCTTTGCTTTGATCTTGGATTTCCAGTTGTCTTGATCTTTCCATCCTTATGCTTTTGCTTTAGTCTTTCTCGTTGTGATTAGGAAACTGAACTAGGATCTTCCTATGTGTTCTTTTTGATGGCTTGTATACCTTTGATTGCCTTCATGTTGTATACCCGTGTGAGTGGGCTTGTTATTATCTCTTCAGCACTGTGGAAGTGGACATTTGGCTCCACGCGGTCGGGTGGTAGTGATTCTTATTACCACTGAGATTCTGACAGTTCATCTTCATGCTTGGATGATCCTTGTTGCAGTTTCATCTTCCTATTCTTCTGAAGACTGGTTCAGTTCCGTGAGTTGTATATTTGTAACCATATGTGTATTTTGGTTGACATCCTTTCAAGGATGTATCGTGTTGTTTTCATGATGTTTATCTTAGGAGGTTTTGATCTTGTCATATCAGTTGTAATCTTGTAATAGTGTATTGAATGTCATACCTATATTAGTTGTTGTATCATCCTTGTATTAGAGTGATTACTACATACCTTGCGTCATGTGGAGAGGATATGAGTTATGAGATGTATATTATTAGATTCATTTGATGTATCCTTTATGTTAGTTTTTTATAGTTGTTTTCGTAGATTATTTTGCTTAAGTAATTCTACGTCAAGGAACCCTCTAGGATTGGTATCTATGTATGAGTTTCTACTTATGTGTATGTCATGTACTTCATTGCATTGCTTCCGCATTGTTATCATTATTGTTTGTAAACATTAAGAAAAAAAAAATTATTATCTTGTTAACTCAATGTCATGTTTAGGTTAGTTCTCCTGGGTTCCCTGGCGGGGCATTATAAACCTTGGAAAAAATCATTGGAAAAGACAAAGAAAAATACTTCCTACACTTAGCTTCTCTTGGAGTCAAACTTCCTAAAGACTATGATGTTGAGAGATTGAAGGAAAAATAAGTACAAACATCTATTTCCATACTCTCAAATCAATTATACCAAATTCAAACAGAACTTGCAACACTCAAGCAAGAGAAGACTAAACCAAGGAAGAAATACTCTTTGGAGCACATATGTCCATTTCCTTTTGACAAGAGCATAAACATGGTTCCATTCCCACCTAACATGGCACGACCCAAATACGACAAATACATGGGAGAAACGGATCCACATGACCATGTTAGAGAATTTTGTGCCCTAAACATAGAATACATGCACGAACCAACGTACTTAATGACGCTATTTCCGAGAATTCTAGGCGAAAATGCTATGGAATGGTTCTCCAAACTCACACCAAGTGTGCAAATGTTTGAGGAGTTGATTCAAAGATTTTTTCAACATTACTCCTACAACATAAATCACAACGTTACCATGATGGATATTTGTAACACAAAAGAACGAACAAGTGAATCCTTCACACACTTTTTGCAATGGTGGAGGAGAATCTTTTGAAGGTACTCAGGAGCAATACCTGAAACTGAAAAGATGGAAATCTTTTTCAATAACTTAGTACCTGAAATGAACTATGCTCTACAAATACAAGATTCTCCTAGATTTGACAAAATGATCAAGAACACTATTCAAGCTAAAGATGTTATGCTCAAGAAAGGAGAGATCACACTCCAAAGTGATGATAAATCTAACAACTATAACAACAAACCTAAGTGGTGGAACAAGAACAAGAATATTGTTAGCGATGGAGTGGTGGAAGCCTCGAATACAAACACTAAACCAGCTGTGTTTAATCTCAAAAAAAACCTACAAGAAAGTAAAGAAGCTAAGGTAACAACCACAATATCAAGAGAAAACAATGATACTAACAAGAGTAAACCATGGACGTCTAGACCACAAAGAAAATTTACTCCATTGGAAGAACCTCTTGAGACAGTTTTTTGAAGACTCTCTTGGATAACAAAGTCCTCAGTATACCAGAGTCAAAACCATGGGAACTAGAAGTAAAACCAAGGTGGTGGAATGATAATGCCTATTGTGACTTCCATAAGAATAAAGGACACAAGACTAATGACTGTGTTAAGCTCAAATGCATTATACAAGATCTCATTGAAGGAGACAAGATCAAAGTGGAAGGACATACCTCTAATGAAGGTCACACAACATATAATAAACCATTTCCGAACTATGAAAAAGGAGAAGCCTCTAAAGTAAAGGGAAATGAATTCACTTACACCTATTCTCATAATGATAATGTGATCAATATGTTGGACATAAAAAGAAAATCAATCAATGTGATCACTATCAAAGGTGTCAAAGACAAGTCGACACATTCGAACGTGGTAACTCGAAGCCAAGCACAAATCACGATTAAAAGGGTTAATTCATCATCTAAACATGGGACATCATCTAAAACACTTGTTGTCACAATTCCTAAACCAGCAACATCAAGACAAACAATTTCTATACCATCTGCCAACTATAACTTGGTAGACCAATTGCAAAGGACCTCGACTCAAATCAAATTTCTATATTTGAGTTATTAAAGATCTGTTTAGTGCAATTATTTTAAACCAATATTTTAAATTAAATCACTCAACCACGAAAAATCACATAGCTAAACCATGCACTACTCAAAGCCATAACGAAATGACTAATCAAAATAGTAAAATCCAATTAAGTAAATTCACTTTAAAATCCACTAACTATGACAATTACGCCTAAAACATTGATCGGCAACACTAAGAAACATAGGCACAACATAGTACATGGAGACCACTAGAACCCAAAGAAATGCATCATGACACACACACCAAAATCATCCACACAAGATGGTCAAACGTTGCCACGCAACAATCGGCAGGTGTTAATATTACAAGGAAATTGTCGTCCAAAGCTGGAAGGACAATTTGGCTAAGTACATGATTGGCCATATGATTGTCTCCAATTTCCATTGTTGGGGATATTATAGGCACATTAAGACCTGTAAAGCCAAGTGAAGTTGATGCCTGGTACATATCCAGGTTAGTACATGGGTCAAAACACGTGCACGCGCATGAGCGTGTGCGCGCACACACACACACACACAGATATATATATATATATATATATATATATATATATATAATACAAAAAATGAAGGGGAATCGAGACATCATGTAGGCCTCGCAAGCAAGTAAAGTTACAAGTTTGTCCTGCTTCATACAAACGCATCATGGATAGATCATCGTAAGAATATATAATAAAGCATGTCAATAACTCAAAACATCCTCAATAACATCATGTAATCATTTATCTAATCATTCAATATCAGCAATTATCATTAAATATCATGAATCTCTTTAAAATCAATGTTGAAACATTTCAATTACATATATGTTTAAATTACACGTTTACCATCATTAGTCATCAATAAATATCACCATTCATCAAAATATTATTAATTACATCATCATCATTTAATCAATATTACTGAACATTAAATAAATCCCTCTCTTAGCCGCACATAATAAATCATAGAATGCACCCGGAATTATTAACACAATATCTCATAATTCATAAACCATCAGCAATTCCAAAACTAAAATAGCATCTATATAAGTAAATATATCCAACTATCATCATTTAACATTATGACACATACACGCAAAGTCATCATGCATAGATGATCATCATTGAAAACCCAAGTATAACTGCTAACCACATCAACAGTGATATACACATGCCCAAAACAATATAATTGTACCGAAAGCCTCTCCTGGATGCCAAAATAAAGGGATAGTACATGAACTATCAAAGAAGAAATATAACAAAGTCTAGCTCAAATCAAAATAACCAGTGACAGAATGCAACCACGGGAGGCACTACATCACAACTAGGTTTGCATCAAGAGATATTGTTGATTTGAGTCTTATGTACCTGCAGAATCGAATACTTAGTACTCCAAATAAAATACCAAATCTCCAACTCTCTCTTGAATAAGGATGCTCATGTGCTAAAAAATGTATATGGATTGTGTGATCGAATGAGACAACCTCAAGGTTCCTTCTTATTATGGACTCACTCGGTTATAATGATGTGATATGTTGGTTATCATAAAGGGACTTATGTTGTTCAATCAATGGATATCAACTATTTCAAACACTTCCAACCAAACAAACTGCAAAGGGGAAGGGTTTAGAAACTCTAATGTAATCCAACAACTGCAAGAAACTGTGAATGTCTTTGTGAATTTATTAGACTTAGTTTAGCCATCAACATCAATCAAGTTAGTGTGATCTCCTAAGGTAGATGTAAGATGTTCAAACTACCACCATTCCATTAACACCATTGATCGATGCATATCAATGTGCAAACAATAATTGAAGTAAAGCTCATTAATATGGCATTGAACCATGCAAGGCAAGCTTACAATCAACAAGCAACTAGTGGTTTAGTCTAAGAGTGTTCACCAAAGATGCATCCAAAATATCTTCCATTCAACTTAACACTATTTCTAACCAACATGAAATGAAATCCTAATCCAAATAAGGAAATGTAGAAACTGTACAATACTCTAAAAACACAAGTAATCCACCACGAAGACCAACAATGAATTAGCAACTACTTTGATAGCATTATGGTAACAATTTCCTCAAGTCTCTCTCTTAGCTAATCTCATCTAATGAGTTACAAATGAGAAGGCTTGCCCTTTTATAGTGACTCAATTACAATGAAAGGCCAAGATTGATTCAAGATCAAGGGCCAAGATTTCTCCAACGATGCCCTAATCCAACTAATAGCTACAAGCATTGAATGTTTATCCAATTACATATAGACACCACCCCGTGGACCAATAAGAAAATTATAATGCTTTTGAAAGCCAATGAGAAAATAGATTAGGTAGAGACATGATGTGAAATCCACAAGTACACTTGGCATAATATGATTGGACAATTTAGGACATGTGCAGTCAAAATTCTCTGATTGGTTGGAATGAATAGGTGACATGTCATCATTTTTATCTTGTCCTTCCTTGAGTTAAGGAGTCTTCTCAAGGAAGCTTGAAATTGCATTTTCTTGTACTTGAAGTTTTGACGTCATCATGATGTCTTGGTCTTGAAACCTTCTCATTGAACTAGCTTGTACTAGTACCTTGAACACTTGCATCTTGACCTATCATCTCAATGAACCACTTGCAACTTGTTTGTATGTCGTTCTTGATGTTGAGATCATGTTTGCACTTGAAATGTTTAACTCCATTCTGAAAGTCACTTCCATCCCACCTTGCAAAACAAGAAAACACTCATGTTAAGTTTATAAAAAGTGGCAAATGTAAAGAAAATCAAGATATTCTAAAAATTAAATATCTCAGCATTTATGTGAAATAAGTGCTAACTTCCACTTTTAGATTTTGATTTCTAGTGAATTTTGAGTTATGCACAACAACCCTCTAATTTTTGTTCACCATTGCAAACTTAGTTCTAATCTATGTCCGATCAAAATGTGAAAGGAATCTTGAACTTGTTGAAACTTCCAAGTTTTGATTTATCTCCCTTTTTCGCATTTTCCAGAGATCCATTTTGCCTTTTGTTGATCAAATTGTACGTGTTGTAGTTTGAAAGGAACTTGTGATTGCATTTTATATGAGTGTTGGGATTGGAAGAGCATGCCCATTTGGAGGGGGGTGACTTCTATTAGGTGCAATTTTATGATCATCAAGTAATCACCTTGCATTATAGCCGACTTGTAACATCAAAATTGGAGGAGAAATTAAGAAGGACAACATATGTTTTGAAGGTGTGTGTTGTTGGAACCTGAGAGAGGTCAAAATTTCGACCTCCCTTGGGCTCATTGAGCCCCAAGGGGCTCAAAATTCTGACCTACCTTGGGCTCAAGCCTTAAGGTGATTTCTTGACTTCCTTCAAATTTCACTTAGACAAAATGTCTTTCAAGGCTTTCCAATTCAATTTCACATCAGATTTCTATCATCCCTTATGACCTCAATTCAAAATGACAAATCATCTTTTTTATTATCTTTCATCAAACTTAGAATCCTTGTCTTTTAATCACTTGATCTTCTTACTTCAAGATTTCACATCATAGCACTTAGAATTTTAATTTGCCATGATCAATTTCACCCACATCATCCTCCTTCATGTTCTGATTTCATTTTTAATGCTGGGCAAATGAGGGATCTTGCTAAGCATGAAGCCCGACCAAGGTCTAAATTTTGACCTTGCTTGGGCTCATAGAGCCCCAAGGAGGTCGGAATTCTGACTTGCCTGTTCTTGGTGCCTCTTCAAAATGTCGTGCTTCATGTCTGATCTGGCTTTCCTTCTTCATTCTTTTTGTACTTTTCATCAGCAAATGAATTTGTTTTCCCTCATGTTTTTCTTTAGCAAATGAATTGATCTTTTATGTAATTCAATCATCAACAATAACCTTGTATTTCACTGTTTTAATTTTCATCTCACTTCAGTTATCAAGTATGAAGCCCCACATTTGGGTGGAAATCAAAGGTTGGTTGGGTTTGAGGAGCACCAAGAAGATCGGAATTCTAACCTAACTTGGGCTCATCAAGCCTCAAAGAGGTCAGATTTCCACCCTCTCTTGGGCTCGCCCAAGTTAGGTTCTCCAAAAAAAGTTGCCAAGTGTTGAGCTAAACTTTGATATTTCAATCTGCCTTCAACACACATTTCATTTGCAAATTGTCTATATTTCATGATTTCTTGATTGCCAACAAGTTGACTTGTTTCTCATGTTTTTTGTTCAATTCACTTCATTCCTCAATCAACCTTTCCAACTTGACTTCATTTCCTTGATCAACTCCCATTACTCTTTCAAATGGCATGGCTTAGTTTCAAAGTGCAAGGAAGGGGAAATGGTTTCGATGCATGGTCTGTGGTATGGAGCCCCATTATAAGTCGGATTTTGATCTGTTCCTGGGCTCTAAGCCCCAAGGAGGTCGAAATTCCAACCTACCTTGGGCTCAGTCCAAGGATTAAAAAGGCTCAGTCCAAGGATTAAAAAAATTTCTAAGTATGAACTCGCTACTTGGAGGGTGAAATTTTTATATAAAATATACATTTAAAAGTATAAGTTTTCTTATACTTTAAGTTACATTTAATATAAATACTGTCAGGATGTTTGAAAGTGGTTTTAGATTCACAAGAGTTATAATAGAGATTTTAGATTTGGGGAGATTCTAAAAAAATTTAGACTCTGCCAAATTTCAGGAATCAACATGCCTCTGCCAATGTTCTCTTCCACAACTTTTCTTGACTTTCCAAAATAAATTTAATACTAGAGCAAGGACTTTATAAGAATTCTAGTTCATTTCATTACAAATCTCTTGACTTCAATTCCACATCCTTGACTAGCTTGGCCCATCTCTCACTCATATCCCTCACTAACTTGACTCCCTAACGAGTTAAAGTTGCTCAAACTCATTTCTTAAACTCGGAGACTTGAAAATTGTCATAAAACTAAGACTACTTGAGACAACTACCCCACGAAAAGGGGGTCCCATTTACAATGGAACGATAGTGTGAAAACCTCACAGCAGGTATGTTTGTAATGTTTTATCCCAGTGGTGTAATTATCTGAGCAGTCCATGTGAAGATAATGAAGACCTCGAGCAGCTCCAATAAAGATCTCTATTTTGGTACCAGAACATAGCTTTTTAAACGAACCTCCAATGTACAGAAAATCCACAGTAGAGAGAAAAACAGTAGTATGTCAAAACCAACAATATTCCCCAGGCATTGAATTACATAACGAATCAGAATTAGTAAACTTGTGCCTCAAAACAACTTCATCCTCTGTTAAAAACTTTAAACAGAACGTCCATACATAATGTATAACTATTTTGGCAGAGGCATTAACATCAAGAAATTGCAAGCTGAATACATCCAAGTTTACTGCTTCGAAGATTGATTTTAATACCACCACCACACGGTCGTTTATATGAATAAAACTTCATTTTATCCTCACGTATATAGAAATTCAACGGTGATGAGAAAACAGCTGTAGATTGAAACCAGAAATATCCTCCATGTGTTGATTTACACAATGAACCAAAAACAGGAAACCCGTGGCTACAAGACCTAGTCGTCTGCTACCATTTTGATAGAAGAACAATTATCAAAGCATTTAATCAGAATACGTCTAAGTACCTTGCTTTGAAGATTCATTTTCATACCACCACCATTTATTTAGGTGAATATGAAAATCGTGTAAAATATCAAAATAGTCTCCAGCCATGATCAGATGGGCAATTCACGACACACAGAAGAATACTCAGAGGCACAAGTTTATAAGACCAGAACTGCCTCTAGCTGTGCATGTACTACAAATTTTTGAATCAAATTGAGCCCTGTACATTGAGAAAAGGTCTGCTTCCTTATCAGCAGACAAATGCTTTCTTCACACAGACAAATTTCAGATCTCTGAAGAACTAAAAGATGCCCATACCACAACATAGATGTCCAAAAAGGAGCCAGAATATACTAAAAATATGATATGAGATTGGCATGCAGTGCCGGTAAAGACAGAATGAATTAAATTACAGCCTTATGCACTTTATAGGCAATAAAATGAAAACAAGTATCTAAAAAATTAAATTACCTGACTATCATTGCAATCTGTGGCAATTGTTAGCTGCAGTAATTACAACGTACAGAAACATGATATTCCTATTGACAATTTGATCACCTCCCTTGTGGATTCCCCAGCTGTGAAAATACGGCACTTGGAGTTGCATCGTCCAGATCAACACTAGCCAAACTATGGCCCCCTGTGCTCGTTGAAGTGCTGTTATCTACAACAGCATAAGCGGACAAGTTGTTTACATGGTTGTTATCAGGAGACATTTGAATAAGGTCAGCTGAACTGTCATTGACCAGTTTATTCTCCATTGCAGTCTCATGCAGCTGCAAAGCAAATTCTAGATTCCAAAGTACATCTCCCATAGCTGGCCTATCAACACCTTGCTCAGCAAGGCATTTCTCAGCAGCTTCTCCATACTTCTTAAGGGACTCGGGGTCAATTTTACCTTTCAGATGAGGATCAATGATCTCCTCCAGCATTCCCTTTCTCTGATAATGCAAAGCCCATTCCGCAATGCTTACCTGTTCTCGAGGAAGTGAAGGATTAATAGCAGGTCGTGCACACAATACCTCAAACAGCACAACGCCAAATGAATAAACATCTGATTTCTCTGTGAGCTGCTGCCTGCGATAGTATTCTGGGTCCAGGTATCCAAAGCTGCCTTTGACTACAGTGCTAACATGAGTGTGGTCAAGAGTTGGTCCAGTTTTTGATAATCCAAAATCTGAAACTTTTGCAACTAGATTTTCATCAAGAAGTATGTTTGTAGTCTTTACATCCCGATGTATAATTGTCTGAGCAGCCCCTGTGTGAAGATAATGAAGACCTCGAGCAGCTCCAATACAGATCTCTAATCTCTGTTTCCAGGACAAAGGATTCAAATTGCTATTCCCATATATGTGTCCTCTCAGTGGTCCCTTTGCCATGTAATCATAAACCAAAATCATCTCACAATTTTCTTCACAATAACCAATAAGGGAAACCAAATGCCGATGCCTGAGTTTAGAAAGCATTTCTATTTCTGTTTGAAATTCATGAATGCCCTGTTCTGCTAACGGGTTGCCTCGCTTAACTGCAACATTGGTACCACCATCAACTTCACCTTCATAAACTTTGCCAAAACCTCCAACACCAAGAATCCGAGATTCATCAAAGTTCTTGGTAGCCTCCTGGATCTCTGCAAAGGTGAAATGCCTGCAGAAACTGGAAGGTGCAGATGAGACATGGCTACCAGTGCCACTCTTTCCAGATGCTACGGAAAGTTTGCTTCCCATGGTATGTGAGTTTCCCCCATAAAGTGGTATAGGCAACCATCCAGAGGGCCTGTCACCACCTGATGAACTACCACGGCGCCGACGAGCAAAACAAAGTAGAGCACTAATGAGACCCAACACAGCAACCCCTCCAACCACAGCCCCAATCACTGGACCCTTGCTGCTGCTCTTGTGAGAGCTTGAGGGAGTATTTACTACAGTATCAGATCCCTGTCAGGAGAGGTGTTAGTTGCCATGTTTCCTTAAGCTATTTTACCATTAACTAGCTGAAAACATTCAAGGACTTAATAGGTAGAATTGCAAAATCCATTACTTTAATGTGATATATATGTGACACAAGTACAACTTAATTTTAGCTTAAGACCAATTAAAGATTTTTTAAGCATTCATTTAGCAATTAAACTACTATTATTTGTGATCAAAAGACACCTAAGACTAAATCTAAAAATTATTGTAAATAGATAATCTTTATACCAATTCAATTATCAATACTTTATGTGTGAGAAATAAGTAATTCAAATGGAGCTTTTTATAAAAATAAGGCATTGTTTACTAGAAAGAAATATGTGAAATTAATTTAATTTGAGTCACAAAATAATTATTGTATATTTTAGTTTAAACATTTATAACTTTAATATCAAAAATATTAATAGCATTATAATCATGTATTCAATGTGTTAATATAAATTTCTTAATGTTAATCATAAATAAGTCATTAATATAATATTCAATATTTTTAGAAATAAATTAATTATGATAAATATGATTTTTATAATCTATAATAATAAATTATAGTGGTATAATCATATTTTTAGTTGATAGGCTATTATAGGTGGGAAACCACCAGATAAATATCATGGTGGGTGCCTGAAAAATAAATCGGTTAAAAATCGTTGATACCAGGATTACTTCCTAAATTTGTAGAGTTAACTCTTCTATTAATTGGAAGTTTCTTAAATTGAATTTGAGAAAAAATGATTAGCATTAATATAATTTATGAAATAAATAGTTAATAAATACATTTGGGTGATCCCACAAAGTTGTGTCCCACTTTTACGCATGAAGAAAAATCACGCGGATGATTTTTTTCATTTTTGACCCCTTCGAGTGAATGGGGGTGTTCGCGCGAAGGTAAAAAACCCCTTCGCGTGAACTAGATGAAATGGGGGGGTCGCTCGAACTAGACCCAATTCGAGCGAACCCTGTGAATCAACAAAAAATAAGCAATTTACGCAAATTTTCCATGGGGGGTTCGCTCTGCCCCCTTCGATAGATGGGGTGTTCGAGCAAACCCCCTGAATTTGGCCTTCCTCTCCAAAGCCAACAAATTTCTGCAAAGTTTTTCCCTTTGAAGGTCTCAATCAAGGACGAAATAAAACAATCTTTTGAAACCAAATGGCAGATGATGCTACTCAAAACAATCTTTACAATGACTATGATTTTAATATATATTGAGTTCATTATGACTTTCTATTTTTAGTTTAATTAAACAAAGGTTGGCTGGCCATTTAGCAACCTCTCTCTTCGACGCTTCGGGAAAAATAGTAAATTATGAAAAATATGTAGCAAAAGAGAAATGTGTTACATTTCTATGAAAAAAATAAAAAATGAATTTCAATATATATAGATCAAGTTAGAGCGATCCAAGTGACCTTATGTCTAAATAACAATTACTGTCACTTTAGAACTTAATAAAGTATGAAATATTGACCCAAAATGAATGAAACCAATTGCATCCTTTAGATATTGAAGTTACAAATATAACCTCGTAATAATATATTTTAAAAAAAATTATGCTAATTCAAGTGACAGCCACTCCTTAAAAACACTTTTTTTCACACAACCCACTTTTCGAAGGAGAAGGAAAAATGAATTTTAATGAATTTAAAAAAAAAAATGAAATATATTTAGAAACTAGAAAGAAAATGCTAAAAGACTCTAGTTTACATCATCTCCAAATTCCTAATAATTTTGTGGCAACAGGTGTTCGAAAGTGAATTTTTTTCTCAGAATGTTGATCTCAGTGTCAAAGTTGGCCAAAAAGTGGGACACATTATTGTGGGACCATTATCCATCACCAAAATCCTGACACCCGTGAGGGGGACAGCACTCTATACTTGCACCGCTAACTGAGAGCCAGGGCCAGCCACAGCCCTAGAGATATCCACAGCCAAAGGGACAACACTAGAAGACTTACCAACAGTAACCCTATCACAATCCATTACAGGAGCAACAGGTGCAGAACCTACTATTGAGCCAACATCGGCTGAAGGGACAGCACTAGTAGACACACCAGCAAGAACCCTATCACAATCCAGCACTTAGGCAACAAGAACAGAGCCAACAGAACCTGCATCAGTAACCTGCAACACGTTGACAGGAATATCCTACTCAACCACTTGGGAGAAACTCTTCTAGGAAGAGTTCTTGAATATCATGTAATGCTGAGAAGAAGCACCTTTCCACCATGAATAGGGCTTCTTTGATTTTACTTTCTCTTGATCACATTTAGTCGCAACATGCCTTGTTTTGAAGCATTTTCTACATCTGAAGGGAATCCCTTCATAGTCCAAAGGTTGGATCTAGCTACCCTTAGGAGACATAAGTGTAATCTCTACAGGCAACCCTTTAGATGCATCAATATCCACCAAAATACAAGCATAGGTGGAGTGAAAAATATCAAGACTCTGCATCCACCATTAGAAAATCACCAAGCGCCTCACCCACTTCCTCAAGAAGCGAATCCACCCAAAGATGAAGTGGGAGGTACAAGAGTCAAACCCAAATTGGCGTCTTGCAAAAAGTTTCAGAAGAAGGGTTAAAGTTTGAATGCCAAAGTTTTACCATCAATGGGAAACGATCCTCCCAGGTGAAAAAATGATCGCACCAATGTTTTTAAAATGCTTTTAGAAATATTTCTTGCATGTGATTGTCACATGTCTTTTTGAAAATTGTGGTTTTTGGTAATTAAAAAGAGGTCTAAGTTTTGGAAGGAGAAGGGAGGAAGGATCTTAAAAAGTTTTTAGCGGATTGATTTTGGAAAAAACACACAATCTCGTTGTGGTTCGAGAGCTTGGCATGTGACCATTGTTCTTTCTTCTTTACTCATTTCTTTCATGGCTAAAGGCATGGATTTAAATTTATGATTTGGGGATTCGACTCAACTCAATAGCATTATATTTTGCTAACTTAGCACTATTTATTCTACATATCATTTCTTGTCGAGCATCTCTTTTCTTCATGTGCAATGTCCTTTACATCATGGTTTTGTTTGGGAAGCAGTTTATGTTTTAATTCAGTGTTTTAGCATATATTTTTAAAGTGGTATTTCATGCACGGTAATAGTTTTATCCATGCATTCATTATGGCTTACCTCCTATGCATCTGTCGATGGAAACACTTCCTCTTCGCATACTTAGACTTGTTTAGTAATCTATTATATACATCGTACCTCTGCCATAGGGATCAACCTGCTCATTGGTATTTTATCTGTATGTATTATTGGCATTTTTCCTACCTTTTCCTATATTGGCCTTGAACAACAATTTTGCTGTCTTGGTTATATTATTTTCTTGGACTAGGATTGCCTTGGTCTGCATTTTTTTAGCTTGGAGTCACACACAAAGTTTTGAGTTATTTCATGACATACGTTGCCTTGTGTATGTTGTGAATGTCCTTAGAGGCATTGTTCTTCTCTTCCTTTAGCATCATGTATTGGGTATCTTTTTTTGTTGCATTTGACATGAATTCTTGTTTGTGATTTCAATAACCATGATTTTTTTTTAAACTTCTTTATTCATCACTTTTGGCTTGCAGTTTTGGAAAACTTTTAGAACTATGAAAGAAGCCTATATGTTTCCTCGTCATCCAAGTCTGAGTGTGTTTACCATTCTTTTTTTTTTTTGGAGATTTATAGTTAATCCGAATTCATGTGATCGATAAACAACTAGACTTGTATGTAATTCAATTTCTTCCTTTCCGGACATTAAAATTGGTTTCTTTTTTGTGAAGATTAGGGAAATAAAAATTGATAGTGTAAATGCTAATCAAACATCTATTCAAATTTGGTAGATGATAGTTTCCTTTATATATTCCTGAATATGTGTGTGTGTTAAAAATGTTACTAATGTCTTTGTGTTTGCAGATTGGAGGAGTGTTGAATATGTTCAATTTCAATATCATCTTCCTCTTTATTAGTCTACATATATTGTTTATAATGGGGCATGCCTTGATCGGACATGTCTCCACGAAGTGGAGGCATGTTTGTTCAAGACATGTCTCTTGATCAAAACACAAACAAATATTACTTGCACCGATTAAGAATAATATGCATTATGATTTGTTAATGCTAATCGGTCAATAACAAATAACATGTTTAATATACCAATGAGGTTATCAAATGGTAATCTGGAATGATATTAAATGCTTGCTCGATCATGGCTGATCGATGCCAATAAATTATAGTGATCTTTACCATCATATTCGATCAAGGTTGATCAATACAGATGAAATGGTCTTCATAGTTGTTACGATCAAATCTGATCGATGCAAATAAATAATAAAACATGAGATTCATTTCATGATCGATTCTTTATCTGATCGATGCTATATGATTCAATAGATAGGTTAGATTTATGACGCTTGAGTTTTTTTGGAAGAAATAAAATGGTTACGTTTAAACTTACAAGAACTTAATTTGGTATTGGAATTTACATGTATATATATTCTTTCCTTGTCTTAATAATGGTTAGAAATTAAGTTTTATTAGATTAGGTTTAGGTAGGATTAGATTAGTACTAATTCAGCTTTTCTTTTCATTTAGAAAATTAAGTTCATCGATTTAGGTATAATATTTTTATTGTTTAATGGAGATATTGAAGAAATGATCTTAGGTAGTTATAAAATTTTATTTAAATCATTTTCTTCATAATCTCATTTAATAAAAAAAAATTGATGCATTTTATCAAAAGTAAATTGAATGTTAAGATTTAGTTACCTTCTAGATCATAGAATAATGTTTAGGTATTTAGATTCCAAAAAAATTAAAGTTGTCCTTATCAGAAGAAATAAACACAAGCCATGACATAATAAGAAGGAAAAGCAAAAAAAATAGAAGTGTTAATGTATACACAATGTATATATGACTACTCACACACAATATAGATATGTCCACATGCAACTGCCCCTATGAGAGAGCATGATAAAATAGGCATGAAGGAATAATGTATATATGTGCATTGTGCATTGTGCAAACTTTTTTCTGTATATTAATGGCAAATCTGACTATAGTGTAGGATTTGAGGCAACTTGCAAAGGAGCTCAGAGAAGAAATTATATTTGGTGTTTCTCTTACAAACTAAAAGAGGGGTAAAAATTTTATTCAATACCAAAGAGTACAGAACAACAGAGGGAACAAAGAGCACTAAAGAGCTTTATCCTGGTCAACAAGTTGAGCCAGCTTATGAGATAAATCAGGGGGAAGCATCCTATGATCAACAATATTCCAAACTAGCACGTGCTTGGAAGCCCATTTAGCCAAGCAATCAACCACACCGTTCCACTCCCGAGGGATATGCATAAAAGACACATATTCCAAAGAATTGCATAACTGAGTGATCTGTTGAATAACCAAAGCCAAATGCAAATCCACATCCACAAGGTTCCGTCTATTCAATAAATTCACTACCACCTGCGAGTCTGTCTCATAGGTAATTCTTCTCCAGCCACGTTGACAACACTGTTCCATTGCAACCAAGATAGCAAGGGCTTCCATGAAGTTATTTGTATGGTAACCCTTGTAGATAGAGAACAGAAACTGAACATCACCAGAGCTATCACGCCCAACTCCCCCAATGTTAGCTGGTCCAGGATTTCCCCGAGAAGAGCCATCAGTGTTGATTTTTAAGAACTCCAGACTGGGGAGGAGTCCAATGCCCCTCACGATTAACACACTGAGAGCGCTGTCTGGCTCTATTCCCAGAGCGTCTGTGGGGTAGAGAGGGGGCACCGCCCTGAAGAGGAAAGGAAAGGCGTGAGTAAATACCAGCATCTCCAGGGTCCAAACCTCCACAAAAGTCACATTTTGCCAGGAGTGTTTCATGAAGAGAATGAACAATTTTCCCCCACAGGTGTCTGATCCCCAGTTGCACCTCATGAAAGATCCTCCTATTTCTCTCAAGCCAAACATGCCATAAAATAAAGGAAGGGCCAATAGTCCAAGCAACCTAAAGAAAAGAGGTCTTGGAAGGGGGATGGCCCAAACGGTCCCAGAACTCAGACAAGGAAGAAACATGCCAGCACGAGCATCCCCACACACTCCACTAGAAGTGCCAAATCTGCTTGACAAAGGAGCACTGGAAAATAAGGTGGGAAACAGTCTCTTCACTATTGCGGCATAAGACACAGATGGAGGGCCCCTGGAAGCCTCTCTTGCAAAGATTCTCCCAAGTAAGACAGCGATTGTAAACCAGAATCCAGAGGAAAAAGTTACACTTAGGCCAAGAAAAGCTATTCCAAGCTTTCTTCCACCAAGAAACCTCTACCTCGCCAAACAGTTGCTTAGTCAGCGCAAGGTACCCTGAAGAAACAGAATACTTGCCGGAAGAAGCACCTCCCCAAGCCAAAACATCAGGTTCCTGCAGAGAGCTGCACTCCCTAGAAGCCAAGATCTGAGAAAGCTCCAACCGATCCCCCACAGAACCACCCGGCGGCCAATCAGAAGAATTCTGCCATCTGTAACCAACAGCAAGGCCCAGGTTATGAGCCTCCTTATAATGAGCCACCTTATTCCATCCAGCAGAAAGGAAAAAATCACAAAGAGGCTGTAAGTGTGGTATTTGGTGTTTCTCTTACAGGATACCATCTAGGTTAAATTATATTCGGTCAATGGAAACATTCATCTTGATATTTGTTTTCTAATCGTTAAAAAAATATAATTATATCATTGGAATTATGAGCCAATATAGGGGAAATGGAAAAGACGAGTTGTTTGAAGGTTGCAAATGCAGGCGCCGTGGCCTTTTCACACCATAACTAGACCCATTTCCAGCCCCAATGTTTAGCTTATGCTAATATTTTTTGGCATTTTTGCCAATTGCTCCTACGTTTATGATTAACATTGAAATTTAAAATTCTTTGTTTTGCAAAAATTAGTTCCTCTTGGTTCACCTTTTGTATAAAATAAGTAAAATGGGCCGAATTTGAAACAACATCCAACATTTTCAAACACAGAATCTCTTGAGCTCCAATTGGTAATATGATGATAATATTTTTCTCTTGAGCTTCTCGTCCTTACGAGAAATACCATCAATCACAAAAAAAAAGATGCCAACTGCTACCAACATGTGCACTCCTAATGTTTCCCTTGCCTCCCAAATATATTGTACAAGCATATATTTCTATCGACGTAACCATTGCACCTCATTTGGGTGCAATTGCTAGTAATACTATTCTTTGTCATTAGAATAAGAAACTAAAATGGACCAGCAATATAAAAGTATGAGGTTCTTACGGTAAAAACACTAGAGATCACCAAATCATCATCGGATACAGATGAATATTAACAACTCATTTTTTCTTTATAATTGTGGGCTGATTTAAATCAATATACAAAGGGAGTATCGGTATACAACACACAAATAAGTACATATTTCATAGAAACACCAGTATAATGATAATTAAGATTTAACTGTTATTGAGACTTATTCTCTGCTTGCCCATCTATTACTATAATTTTACAATTCTAGAGTTCTATTTTTAATTATAATAAAGAACACATGTTTTCCACATAAAGCAAAACTTCCAAGGAATTGATATAATCATATACTAGCATAGTATGTTGGCAAGCATCTGGAATATGTGGCCTGGAAGATATAGACATCAATCATAATCACAGAGCAGAAATTCAAAATCATTTCCCTCGTGTAATTGAAGCAGAAATTCAAATATCATTTCCCTCGTGTAATTGAAGCAGAAATTCAAATATCATTTCCCTCGTGTAATTGAAATAGAAATGTGCTCCCCAGTAAAGGGGTTATAATACTACGAAAGATAATCGGTAAGAAGCAAGAGGTTCCACCACCAAAAGGGGTAAAACTGATTTGGGTTGTGAAAGAAAACCCCATCTACAGAAAGCATGCTTGATCATATGTAGAGCTCTAGGTTACACCATCGTGTGGTATGAAATAGAAATGAACTTAGTAAACATATTTATATATTATATTTACTCCAATTTAAGGAGATTCATCTACGAGCTTAATCATTCAAGCAATGAAAGACCTACAAGTGTGTAATAATTGGGCAATGGAAACTCAATAAATGAATAAAATGTGCCCAACATAAACTCTTCAAAATGCCTAATTAAGCGTGAGGTAAAATCTTCATAGCAAAAAGAAAGCCAACCACTATAATTAAATAAATTTAAGCCTTAAATGAGAATTTTCTTTAAGACATAAATCAGACTTAAAATGCAGGACTTTGAGGATAATTTTTTTGCAGAAATTGATGGCTAGAATCAGTGTCACATGTATCGGAAGCAGTACTCTCCAACCAACGACATTATCCCGATCTCCTTAATGATAATTGTTTCCTTAATATTATGAAACTCGTTGGGGTGGGATTCACTAATTTCCACCAAAATGTAGGTGCTAGGTGAAGCAACAATCTGGCAAAATGTATTTTGCCGACCCTATGTTTTTTGCCTTGAGAGTCTTGGTTTTGGCATTGTTTTCCAACCATGTATCGAGTATGCAGAGGTCGTGCTTCTTGTTACTTTGAGTGTTTATCAGTGTTTTTAGTTTCACCATTTTCATTGATTTTTCTTATTGTGGCTTTTGTTTGGTTGCATACCAATTGTTAAAATAAAAAAGCAACCCAAAAAAGAATTAGAGTTTTGGAGACAACATACAAAACACAATTTTATAATCGCTCATTATAAATGACTACATCCATTCTTCAAGTAGGGCAATAAATTTATTCACTTCTTCGATACAATTACATCTAATTCGCACTCTTATTTATACAAATGTTCAGCCCTTCGAATATGAAGAGAAAACATAAAAATAGACAAATTCAGCGACCAAAAGGTCGAATGCCCGTTGAACTTCACATTCTTAACTGATGTGAGTCTGCAGTGCACCAAGTTCCTTATTGATATATTTCATTGTTGTTATATCTTGAGGTGCTTGCATTAAGATTTCTATGATAGAATCACAAATGTGATGATTTTACTGATCTCATTAGATCTAACATTTTATTTTATTATCGTAATATCATGATTTATGGTTTATATGATGTTGAACTTCTTGTGCCACTACACACGCGCGCGCTTGATACAAAGTTATTCGTCCACCTGATTATGTAGATCTGATTTATTCCCAAACTATGGTCAATTGGAGATGTCACTTTGGGCAAGTGTGTATGGTAGTGATTATTGCACTTAGTTGAGTGTGAGATGAGCCATGTTTTCCCTTATGATTTCAATTATGGTTGTTTATTTTCTTAATTGCATGTGATTGTATTTTAAAGATTAAATTCTGTGTGTGAATAATCTAATTTATTACAGATCAAGAAATTGTTGCAAAATTGCAATTGCTTGGAAAACAATTTATTTTATTTTTTTACCTTTAGAAAAGAAAAATAAATTAGGTATTTTAATTTAATTGCCATATATATTTTGTGAAAATGAAAAATAAAGGAAAAAAAACTGAAAATGAAAATAGAAATGGAAAAAGACATAAAAGAAAAGACTTGGCCCTTCATATGATTATTCTCATTTGAAGCAATTTTGCTCTCCCAAAACCCTCTCTCCTTGAAAATAGAAAATGATGGGTTTGAATCTAAGTTGTCAGTTCTGGTTCGTGTTCAAAGAATCGGTTCGTCGGTATGGCAAATTTTTGAAGTGAGGTGTGTGTGTGTGTGTGTGTGTGTGCGCGTGCGCGCACACACACACACACACAACCTAGAAGTATGAATTAAGATTAGAATGTCACATAGTATCAAAAAAGAAACAAAAATGACATAAACTTGTAATCATATCAACATCAAAATATTAAAATAATAATATTGAGTTCAAGTATCATTGTTTCAACTTTCAACAATTGGCACTTAGTAAAGTTTCAATCCTCTAATGGATTATCTTATTCTTCTTCAATGGCATTAGTTGATTCACAAATAGTTTCAATGCAAATGGAATCAGTTGCACCAATAACATTCTAGTTTTCCAAGTCCTCAAATTCTTATTACTTTTTCACTATATAGAGAGCTTGGTTTCTTGTAATTAACACCCTACTTGAAAAATATTTGAAAAGTAGCTAGCAACTCCCTTCACCTATTGAAGATTTTGTTTTAAATTAAAATATAATTTATCACTATAGAAGGCTTACAATTAATCAAACAGGGGTCATTGTTTGCAATTGGATATAAAAATTTCACAGGAAGAAGTCTTGAGATCTAGTTTAATTTGATGTAATAAATTCCTGAACTTCAGCAAATTTTGTTTTGTAATGTTAAAGATCTTATTCAAATTTTGTAATAATTGTTTCATGCACTAAATTATAGAACACCTAGGTATGGACCCTAGCCGAACCACAACTAAACTAGATTAGAAACCCGGCTTGATTCGAACCAGACCAGTACCAGGATCCTAAGCAAGCAAACTAGACTTCCTAGATTTGCTTGGAATTGGATTGGCCTCAACTGGGAATTGATTGCATGGAAGGATTGAAGATTTTCTTGGATTGTATCTTATTTGCTCCTCTAATTTGGAGGAAAAATAGTAATTTAGTGAGAACAAACTTGAGGTAATCCTCCTCATTTTCTCCATGTTTTGAATACTTCATTAGATGTTTGTCATGCTTACCCTTAACGAAGCATATGGCCTTTATTTTAGATTCAATACCATCCACACTTGTTTCCACATAGCCATACCTTCAAACAACTACCATGACACTCCTTCCCTGGATGTTTGATTCTTTGTCCTTGATGTCGTTGGACCTGGTGTCTAACAAGAGACCCATCTTTGGCCATGCTTGTTCTTCTAGACCTTGATTACACATGTTCATGTCTGTGCTATATGATTCCTTGTGGGCATGTCTATGTCATATGACAGGGTCATTGCTTGTGCTAATTGTTAGTCATGTTGTTCCCTTGAGCATGTGTATTTGTGATTTGATGATAATATTATGTTGGCTTATTAGATTCAAACTTTTGGTAAAATTGCATCTGCAACTTTTTAATCGACATTTTGAATCACGAGCTATGTGATTCATCTTCAGGAAGAAGCAAAAAGTGAAAATTGGAATGCAAATCTATCATATTAAAAGATTTAAGGATCGAATGGAAAATTAATAAAAGGAAAAGTTAATTTTAAAAATCTTATTTTAAATTTTTTGGTTTAAATGGGCATTATGTACTTAGTCTTTTAAACATTGGACATTGATCATGCTTGTTGGGCTATATGCAATTTATGTTGATCATGCTTGTTGGGGTGTATGCTATGATGATCTACTTTATTGAAAGAAATGTGAAAGATGTATTGGATGTTCCTATTGATTAATGTGTTTGTAAGGCATGCCCCTTGCTTTGTGTGAGTATTATACGTGTGCCTTTAAGTGACCATCATATAGCATGACGGGTTGGATCTAAGAGTACCACGCAGTTGGGTGACATGGAAATCATCGTTGTGGTTAAGATGCAAGTGGAGGTTCTCTACCCCTTGCCTTTAGTTTCTCTTTTTTGTAAACTAATGAAAATATATAATTTAAGACCTTGAGTCCTCTTTTGTAATTGTAATATTTAATTATGGAACCTCCTATTAAATGGAATGTAAACCTACCACATAAGGGGTGATGAATCTATCTTCATATGTGTGCTTCCTCAACATTAGTGTTCTATGCTATTACCATTCATTATGCAATGCATCTTTCTAGAAATGCTAGTAAAATGAAATTAGCGAACAATTAAATTTGGACTTAAAATGAAACCTCGTGGTAGAAAATGTTCAAATTGGCTTTGAATCTTGCATGGTTTGTCTCCCAAGTTTGGGAGTTCGTGAGAGCTTGCCACAAAGTGTTGGCGTAGCGACTATATCCACGATGAGATCCCTCTCCACCACCATTACGTGCTTTTGGTGTGATCGTCAAATCTACATGGTATCAGAGCTTAGGAGTTAGGAAAGAAATGTAAGTTTTTCTTTTGTAGGTATTGAGATCAGATCGATTGCCAAGAATGAAATTTTCAACCTCTGCTCTTCTCACACCATACAACTATTTCAAATGGAAGCCAAAGATTTTTCTACAGCTTAGAAGTAAAGGCTTGTATTGAATAGTCATGGCGACAGAGGTTGAACCCAATTCAGCAGTTGAAAAGTCTAAATACTTCAACTGTTTGGATGAGGCTTTTGGTCTTTTATGCTTTTCCATGTCTCTAGAATTGTTGTTTCATGTTGATGCATGCACAACTCCAAACCAAGTTTGGACTACGTTGGAGGCTCTTTTTGGGAAGCAAGATGAGATGCGGGGTCACATTCTTGAAAATGAGCTCAACTTATTAGATCCAAGTTTTTTTGAGAATATTCAAGACTTCTTCACAAAGTTCAAGGCTTTATTACTTCAGTTGAAAGAATGTGGAATTGACAAATTCGCGCATGAAAGCAAATTAATCCTTGCTATTTTGTCAAAATTGGGTCCACAATGTGCTTTGTTTGTCTCTTCTTTTCACAAAATCAGGCTTACGACAGGAGCAAGTTGGAAGATGCCCACTGTTAATGCTTTCATCGAGTCTTTGATACATGAGCAAGATAAGCTCATAAAGATTGGTACTTTAAAAAGTTCCAAAGCTCTTGCTCTTGTTGTGCATACAAGCGAGAAAAAAAATTCACAATCCTATCAACAATCCAAGACGTATAAGGAGAAGTTGGACGAGCCTTGCAATTTTTGTGGTAAGGTGTGGCATGCAGTCAATAGATGTTGGATGAGACTAGAGGCTTTAGAGAAGGAAATGCACCAACATCAAATTTTAGCCCTTGAGTCTTCTTCATCACAGAAAGGCCAATGTTATGCTCTTACTGCATGGGCCTTGCCTTCATTTCCTCTTTAGTGACACCAGTTTTAGTGGATATGTCAAGCCTCTTCATGCTAAGCTTCTTTGATTCTACAGTAGATCAGTTTTATAGACAATTGTCACCTGTATTTTCAACTTGCAGTTTGTTCTTGCATGGTTGAGTAGTGTCGTTAGGGTCACTCATACAGATTTATGTGTCATCTACGTCCTTAACTGATAGATATTTTTCCTTTGTTTGTCATCTCTTCATTGCTTGTGGGCGTCTATGTAGATTATTGTCTTTTGTATCTTCGATTGACAAGTGTTTTGCCTTCGTTTGTCATCTGATCATTGTTCGAGTAGTGTCGTTAAAGGCATTCATGCAAATTGATCTTGATTTTCATCTTGGTTTCAGAGGAGTCTCTTCATTTAGCACTATGGTGGTTTCCTTTCAACGGATGTCCACACTTTTCTTGTCACAAAAGGATTTTCAGTTGCATCTTCTATAGATTTTGAGGGGGGGTTTTTTCCTACTAGGTTTTCCCTCTTTCCTCCTTTCTTCTTAGTTTTTATTTCCAACTAAAATAAGGGGGGGCGGGGGGGGCGGGGTGTTAGTGTTGTTAATTCTACTTCTCGTCCATGAATTATGCCACCAGTTAAGGGCAGCTTACGGTGATTTAGATGTGACAACTTAAGTGCTAATCCGTGATTTTTGGATCACCACTTCCTTCTTTCTGTTCACTTTGTTTGTTTCTCCCATAATCCAATGCTTTAATTTCTCTGCACCGTAATGTGCTTTTATATATGATGGTTTCCACGATTGTAATGTATGAATTTTCAGTCTTTGATAATAGAATATGTATTTTCAGTTGTTCTATGTGATGTTGCTCTGTACTCTATTTTTTTTTACTACAAATCTGGTTTCTTTCTTTCTAGCTAGATTTGTGGTGTTTTAGCCAAAATGTTACATGGTATCTTTCCTCTTTCCCTTCATTATACTTGTCTCTTTAGTTAGGCTTAAGATGGGGTGTTAGCGTTAGTTTTCTCCACTAATATCCGTAAATAGTAGATCTGCCCTTTCTACATTAAGCTAACTAAACCTTCCCGAATGCATTGCATGCAAACTATTGTTTTCTTTTTGTTTGCTTTCTCTCTACCTTATTCACTGCAAATTCTTTGCTTTATGTGGTAGTCTATGTTACGCAAACCGTTGTTTGCCTTCTCTCTGTCACTTTCACTATGGTGTTAATTGCTCGTGCATTTCACCACAATCACTCTGTGAATGGTGTTTTTCCTTTATAAATCATGCACTATGTGCATATTGTAATGGATACAATCAATGAAGATTTTTTTATCCTGAGTATTTATGTTTCTCTCTGTGATATTTTTGCAAGTTGTATTTTTTCTTTCAGCTAGATCATATGTATTATGCAACTCTAGTTGCAAAATTTTACATGGTATCAGAGCACAGGTCATCGGTTCGAGTCCCTCAAGCCCTAGACCCTTCGTCTGCATAATCGGTTTATCAACATGGTACGTAGTGGGTGCAAATCCCACATGGTAAATGGTTATATTTGCCTCTATCGTGTGGGGAGGTGTTGGCGTAGCGACTATATCCACAATGAGATCCCTCTCCACCACCAATACATACTTTTGATGTGATAGCCAAATCTACACAAAGTGGTGTTATTTTGGATATTCCCTTGATTGAAGAACGAGTAAGGTGTGTTGGGAATGTTTTCCCTTTCTCTCATGTCCTTAGCCTCATTTTGGAATCCCTTGTAGGCCTCCCATCTCGTTGGGAGCGTCTCCTTTGTCGGTCAATCTGTTGGAGATTGGGCAAGGTTGTCTCTCCTAGTCTTATAGTCGTTTTCGATTGTGTTTGGAGTCTATTTGTGTTGTAATCATGTTTTTGTGGGTCGTAAGTGTTCTCCCTAGGTATGAGACTGGGAAATGGTCATTCGTTTAGTCTCTAGCCAGGGCTACAATGCGTGGTCAGGACAACAATACAGATTCTAGACCATGGCACATTTCTAGGACGCGTGTGATTCCAAGACGTCGATGCACTTCCAAGACATTAGTGTCCTCAAAGCGCACTAAGTAAACAATTTACCGAAGAAATGAACTTCGACTTATATTAAATAATCGTTCTGATTATCTATTACGAAACCTCCGATCCAGCGCCAAATTACAATGTATATGGTTCAAAAAACTCATAATATGACCCAAAAAGCCAAAGTATAAACATTTAAAAAGAGAAGTGTGACTGAAAAAGAAAACCCATACCTGGTTATAATCATCTTGAAACTTTGCAACCGGATTTGGGCCTGCCAAATTCCCTGCACTATCATTGAGCTTAAACAGCTCCAGTCCATTCAATAGGGAGTCGTAATATTGCGGCAGAGGGTTTGCGGTAGTATCTGGTTGCAACGCTACAAATAAAGTAGAATCCCCTTTCTCCTCCGGCACATAAATAACATAATCCATGTATATAGGATTTCCCAACTTGGCCCCTGTTCCAATCACATCAAAGTTATCCACAGCCGTCTGATTATTGAGGTAAATGTTGAAAACCCTCTGGTTCGGCAGAGTGTAGATCCACTCGCAGAAATGCAGGCGCACCAGGTAGGTGAAATTGGGGTCGATATAGAACATCCATGTCAAATTGAAGAGAACATTGACCTTTGGATCAGGCGTCATGGATCTGAAGGTCGTATAAACGTCAACCGGAGCTATGTATTCCTGTGTCGACGAATAATCCAGGTTATGAGAGCCATTGTCGTTGGTTATGCCAGTTGCAGCACCATAGATATACGGCGAATCGTCATACCAGGTGCGACTGAGGCCGGAATCTTTGGTCGGCTGAATGTACTGCCCTCCCACGTTGAGCCTGTTCATGGTTTGTAGAACCGTGGTCGAACCGATCGTATATTTCCCTTCAGTTCCTACTAGCTGCGTGCTACTGAACATATCGGGCATGGGGGCGACCTCAATTCCATTAACAAATGCGTAACCTGATTTCTTGTCAGGCGAGAAGGTCACGTTCAGGCGATCGCTCGATACATTGACGGAGAATTCGCGGACGAGATATGCCTGCGTTAGGGCATCTGCCGTCTGCGAAGTGCTGAAGTTGTGTAGCAGGGTGTAGCGACCGGAGACGACGGTGAAGAGCGCGTCGGAGCGCTTGTATGACTGGCCATAATCGGCGGGATAAAAATGGAGCCTGAGAAAGTAGCGACCAGGGGAAACGGCAAAGGAGTAGGTCGCCGGAGCCGTGAAAATGCGAGCGTCCATGTAGGGCACAGGCGATGGAAGCGCCGGATCCTCCCATGAGGCGACTGCCGACACCAGATTCGCCACTGTCGCCGGGGCAAATTTGGACTCCTCGTCTCCCTCCCATTGCCGTCCGCCTGCGTCATTCTTGCTCTCCCGCGCCCCGCAGTTCAACAGAATTGTTAAAGACGAGTTTGTGCTGCTCTGTGCCCTGGCGAAACTCAAAATCCCCAAAATTAATGCAAGCCTGCTCCATTTTGACCCAGACGAGGCTCGAACCACAGACCTTCTCATTGTCTCTCAACCCTAATTACTCGCAATTTCCACAAGTGAATCACATACACATAGCCAGGAGTAGCACAGAATGCTTGTTATTTTTGCCCCTACACGCTGCCCTCCATTTTTCTCCCCCGTCCAGCTGTCCTTGCGAAACAATCGACGGAGCTCTACGCGGCAACAGCGAGTATTACACGACAACAAAATTACGCGGAAACGGCTTTCAGGTAAGCTTTACGGTCGGATTCGGACAACCTGCCGTGCCGTGTATAATGCAGGAGAAGCCGGCGCGCAAGATATCCGACGGCCTGCGAATCTGACGGCTCAAATCGTCCGTCGGAAACCCCTATGCGGTCCAGGGTTTCCCGATATACCAGGTCGTTAGCTGTCACATTCTGTAACCTGGGTTTTTAATGAATTCTTCCAGAATATCACTGCCTTCTTATTTTCGCCATTAGGTTCCCAGAATTCGCTACAATTTGGTTCCAAATGCTCTCCTCGTGCCCTCCAAGTTCTCAGGAGGGCACTCCAAGCTCTCGGGAATGTGAAATCAAACCTTGTTATCTCATTGTTTTTCCTTCAAATTTCCAATTTGACTACGACCTGTGAATTTTTATTTTCCACGATTCCATTTGAAAGATCAAGTTTTGTCGATTGCCTCATGACCGAATGGGCGAAGAACACCAAACGGCCAGCTCATTTTGTGCAGGTCATTTAAAACCAATAGTTAAATTCCAATTCGAGATGCTTCATTTTCTTCAGGAAGACGAGTTCACAGCTAATATAGAAAGATTTAGAATCCGATTTGGGAAGACCATATATTTTGACAAATAGTAATTAGTCGATATAGACTTTACACATGAGCATTCATATTAAGCATTTTTCAAGTCAGATTATTAAATTTAGGCGAGATTATTCATATTAAGCATTTTTCAAGTCAGATTATTAAATTTAGGCGAGATTTCTTGACTGGAAAGAAATTGCAGGCTTTTTCCCGCAGTCAAAGGCACCCCAATTTTTCCAGCCATAATAAAGGCAAGGAATAATCGTATGTCGTGAAATAGTAGCGGACGAATCTGGTAAAGGTTAATGAAAAATTACTTCTGTTTTTGGATTTTATACTATCTTCCATGATATTTATTTTAAAAAGTTGACATGGTCTAATTTTATTTTTTCTTGTCTCCGAAATGCTTCCACGTACGGTTCCAGGTGATGCCTAATTTCAAAGGGCGATTCATTAGCTTATGTTTATAAAGCTTGTGCACTGTCTGGATTCTGTCTACCAGAGCAAAAAATTCTTTGAGTTCATCTTCATTGTCATCCTTGTACCCGTATGCATTTGCTCGCATGAAACAATGGTTGTTGCAGCGACAACAATGGCAGCTTCAGAACAGGGTATTGACATCCATTACATCATAATGGAAGGGGAATTATTGTCAGATATATTGCAATTTAAAATGCTCTAGTAGACATGTACGCAAATCGTGGAAGCATGGACAAGGCACGTGAACTGTTTGACAGAATGCCTCAAACAGAGGTAATTTCATGGAATGCAATGATTGCAGGATATGCACAAAATGGACCTGTTAAAAAGGATTTAGAAACTTTCAACCAAATGCGTTTGGCAGCCTGTGTAAAGCGAAACTCCGTAATCTTTGCCAGTATCCTTTCAGCCCCAAAATGGAAGCTTTGAAACAGCGAATAGACATTAGAGGAAATTTGTAAGATGTTGTAGCTGCAACTGCCCTGATAGTTGTGTATGCGAAATGTGGAAGCATAGACAAGACACATAACCTGTTTGACAGAACGCTGACAAAATTCCACGATTGCAAGATATGCAAAATGTGGAAGCATAGACAAACTGTTTGACAGAATGTCTTTCAGAATTGTTTGACAAAATTCCACGATTGCGCGTGGAAGCATAGACAAGGCACGTGAGTTGTTTGATAAAATGCCTCTTAGAAATTTGTTCTTATGGAATGGAATGCACTAATTGCAGAATATTAACAACGTGGATTTTTTCTAACAACATGGATTTATAGAAAAAAGGTTTTAGAAAATTAAAAATCAAATACAATTGATACTAAGATACTACAATTGACATTTACATTGATATTAAAAAAAAAATTATAGTGGCAATCGCATCTTAGTATGAAATGGATAATGTCGTAGAGATATTTTTAACAATCTTATTCTTGTATTTTGTTGTGAATAATTATTATTTATTTGATGATGCAAATTTTCATTAAAACTACCAAGATTCAATTTTATTTAAAATGTGCTTATATAATTATAAATAAATATAAAATATATGTCCATATAAATTTGTTTCATATATACCTTGTTCCAAAACGACGTCTGATTATTTTTCCTCTAGGGGGTTGTTCCACAATTTCCACACCTGGAGCTTCCACCTTGACAAGCACTTCTTTAGTTGCATGATTCACTTTATATTAGCAACCGGTGTAAATTGATGAGAACATATGTTGACTTACATCTCTTAATACTGATTCATTAACATGCATCATAAATTGATCAAAACTTATATTAACTTACCTCCATCTATACCAATTCATTTACATACATAATTAATTGTTACATCTACCTCATCGGTGGCCATATCAGAATAGCAAATCAAGATATAGCAATATGGTAAGATCTAGGTACCCCAAAGCTCTATCTCTCGCTCAAAGTTGATATTTTGGACAGCAAAAATTCATGCAGTACAAGCAACCCCAATAGATTTTAAAGAAATAGATAATCACAATTACGAGACAAGGCAAAAGTCCACATTAGATGTATGAATAAAACCATAAATAATATGAGCAATGCAATTTTCCAAGCAATCGGATCTCCTCATTTGCCAAATAGGGCTTCTCCTTACCGAATGCCAAAGAGGGCTTCTTGCTCTATTCATTCCTTTCTACGGATTCTCTTCCACTACCTTGTATGAATCTTCAGTTTCTTTTGAAATTGTTAGACATTTCTTTTTTTATTGATACAAGTCTACACAACTGCCAATTCACAGGGGAGTAGACGTCAATTTTTTTCAAAAGACCAAATGTTTACATTGAAGATTGGTGTCATTGTAAAAAGCCTCTAGGCTTAACAATGTTTACATTGAAGATTGATGCCACTGTAAGAAGGCTTTCGGCTTAATTATAAATAAATATAAAACATATGTCCATATAAATTTGTGTCATATCAATCATTAATATTATTTCACATATAACTTCTATTTATAATAAGACTCGTTTTTTAGGCAATATTAAATGAACCATAAACTTAAAAGAAATGTTCACATTATAATATTAAATAAATAACGTCAAGATAAAAAGAGTCCTCTTATTAAATTTCTTTAAAAAAAATCTTACCCTTTTATTCTAACTCTAAGAGTCTTTTTTCTTTTCTTAAGACTATGAGTATATTTATACTATGTAAAAAAAAACCATCCAAAGAACTGATATTTCATTGCATTTTCTAAAAAATAATGTAAAATAATTCGAGAGAGATATGTGAAATCACCTTTTTTATATATAAAATGTTGTCCCTACATAATAATGAATTAATTTTGAACAAACAAAACTATAATATGTTAAAAAATGAGGAAGAAAAATAGGTAAACAAATATAGAAACATTATTAAGTAATTGTACAACAAATGTAGGGAAAATTTAGAATTTAAAAAAGGAAAGGAAATTTTTTTTTATAGTCCATGATACCAGTCATATGTTTTTTGGTCTATATATAGTGACAACAATATGAGAATACCTCGTACTCCTTACAGGAGGCACGACAAATTTTAAAAGGATTTCCTTTTAAAAATTACAATTTTATTTATAAAATTAAGTTTTTAACTCTTTTCTTTTTAACAATGAAGCACTTCATTTTTTGAAAAATCTTAAATTAGTTTTGATAGTTTTTTATTAAAATATATAAGCTAAAAAATAAAATAAAAAATATTAATCAATTAAGATATCAATAGAAAAATCATAATATGATAATTAGAAATTATTTTTAAGAATAAATATTTTTGTATTGAAAAATATATATTATTTTTAAACTATTTTCATATGCATGTAATTTTGATTTTTTGAATTTAAAAACATTTTATTTTTATATTTATAATTTAGAAACATAAATTTTTTTGACATTCTAAATTGAAAATAAGATTTTTTTTTAATCGGTAATAGTTTGGTATGTATTATTATCATAAAAAGTAGGTCTACATTTCAAGTATGTGTATAATGATATGCACAACCTTGCTGTTAGGTACAATCCTTTACAGTTTGTATAACAAAAAAGGGGAGTGGCAATCAACTTCACCCAACAAAAACTGTGATTACAAACAAAATCTCTTCACTATCTATAAAGATCTAGTCTATGTACTTTCTTGTAGAAAATAGCAGCAGAGTTTCAAAATCCAGCCAAGATTGTAGTAGTGTGGGAGCATAACTAGATTTCATGAAGCTGCTTGAGCTCTCCCATCTCCTTCATCACAGTTATCTTGGTTATGGTTGGATAAGCATCAAAAGCAAAAGAGGATGATGGGTAGAGGCCACCTTTTATCGCAGCCGTAATGCCCTTATGGCCAAGCCAAAATTTGGAGCAACTTACTAAAATAGGCTCCACTTTCCAAAAAATGTGGTTCAAGTCTTCATTTTTTCATCCTCTATGGACATTTATTACCGACCTTATCCTCGTGGGGATTATCAGATTCAGAACCACGCCCATGACACCTATTGGAGGAGGACGTTCGCGGATTGCTTCCTTGATGGACTCCCACCCAATGAATCTTTCCATCCTATAGTCATCTATATTCACACCCTAGGGCCAGCGCACAAAGGGGATTATGCCTTGCACCCTCTCCCAGTCTCCATCAGCAATGCATTCTGAGATGTTAAAGCCCAAGCCCAGCCATGCACACTCAAAAAATGAATCCATGCCCTCCGAGATGTCCTTATTGAAGAGCTCATTCATCACCTCCTAAGCTTCGTCGTGCTCCACCTCGAGCTCTAGTGCACATGCCATTATCATCGATGGGATGTCCACATTCAAGCATCCTCTGTGGGTGGCCTCAATGAAATTTGGGCCCAATGTGTCCATGACCACGTCTTCCAGCTCCTTTGTGGTCCAACGCAGAAGCTTTCATATTCTTTTCACCTTGATTGTGCCAAAAAATCCCTTTTGCTGCTTGTTTCTCCCTGGCTTTAAAGTGAAATTCGCCTCCATCTCTGTGAATTGCTTGCACTGTGTTCAAAAAATTGCAAGTTTGTTAGAACAAAAAAGGGAATTGAAAGAGAGATTTGAAAGAAGTGGAACTAGTGTTGGCACTGCAAACCCATCCCATCAAAGTCCAATCTCCATTATGAATTTGCTTTTTCATAAAAGCATCCGTCAGCCATGTCCTTCAAATGATTAAATTTGCACGAGTTAGGAGTAATGTGATCAACTTGTCATTTTTTGCAGACTTGGCGCATGTGGCATTATATAATCCTTCAATTATTTATGAAGGCACGTTTTGCTTCTTTCACTAATTGTCGCCACTACTGAGGGAGATGTTTTAAATTGAGGTGTCATGATGTCAAATCCCATTGATTACAAGGATGGATTTACCTGTCCCATTGGTCATTTCAAAGATTCAAACCAGTAGCATTGTCCTTTTTGAGACTCACTCTTATCAGCTAACACGGATTTTTCCATGTGTTAAGATGAAAGTTCCCAGCATCCTTCATCTTCAATGGTTAAGTTGGTGAAGTTTTCAAACTGCTTGGCCCCAACCTCATCAAAGTTAGCTGCCCAGTTGGATAATCTATCAGCCTCGACATTTCCTTCTTGTCTAACATGTGATATTTTATAATTTTCAAAGGCTTTGAGGAGTTCTGAGATGTAGTTTATAGGGGATAGGAGGTACCAAGCCCAAATGTGAATTTTTGGAATGACCGCGACAATGAAAACCGAGTCACCTTCTAGGTGTAGATTTTTTGTTCCTAATTTCAATCCCAATTTGACCCCTATCAATGTTGCCTGCACTTCAGCCATGTTGTTCGTTCCTTCAATTATCCTTTCTACTTCAAAGGCCATTAAGTTTCCTAGCCAATCTCTGGCAATGATGCCAATTCTGGAGACACCAGGGTTGCCTCTTGAGGCCCCATCAAAATTGATTTTGATCCAGTCCTTATCTGGTGGTTCCCATTTAACTCCTTTCTTATTATGGGTCTTTTATTTCGAGGAATTAACCCAAAATTGAATTTTGATTCCGGGCCAACTGTTTTGGATCCTTCTGTCTAATTTGGTGAAGGGGCATTTCAGGGATTTGTTGCTTGCTGAGGTAGTCATGATTTCTTCTATTGAATTGTTTATCCTTGTTTTTAGCATGGCTAAGGATTCACATTGTTCCCTGGATATTCTGCGGTTCCTCTCCTTCCATATTTCCCAAAGCAGGACGGAGGGGCTGATTTCCCAAATTGCATCTAGACGAGACCAGCCAGGGGCAGAGGGCCATCCAATCATAATTTCTCTGAGGGTGTTTTGTAGAGGACCTTGCCAACCAAGTTTTTGTTGAATCATCTCCCAACAGGAGCTAGCAGATTTGCAATTTACCAAAAGGTGATCAACATTTTCTTTAGCGTCTCCACACATTAGGCATTTCGTGGGCCCCAAAAATCCTAGTTTTTTTCCTTCTCTCTCTTTCATAATTCTTCCCCTGGAGGCAAGCCATGTGAAAGCCCCTTCTTTGGGAAGGCAGTGTTTGCTCCAACATAATTTTGTCAGCCATTGTTCTTCCCTATCGGCCCTTTCCAATAGTTAGTATCCCAACTTCACCGAATATTTCCCCCTTTTTGAAGCACACCACATCACAATATCATTTTCTGAAGTGAGGAGAATGTTTCTGCCCTTCATGATTTCTTGCATTTTCACTTTCTGATGTTCTGATAAGTTCTCCTAATCTACTGATTTCCACTTCCATTCTCTGTCGTGTGCTTCCTCAACTGGCTCGAGGTAGTCTGAAATATATCCCCCCAAGCCCTGATGAAATAATTGTGCAAGTCATGCAAGTCTCCATTTTCTTTAAGGGTTGGGAGTCCACTCCAAGAGTCATACCAAAATTTTGCAGACTGGCCATTGCCCACATTCCAAGATATGTGATTTGTGATAACCATTCTGCAGGAGATGATGAAGTTCCACATAGCAGAACCTCGGGTTGGGTTTTTGATTGTAAGGATGCAATTATCACTATGGTTGTTAAGGTATTTTGCTTTGAGTGTGCGAACCCACACATTGTTTTTTTTTTTTTGGATCTTCCATATCAGCTTGGCACCTAAAGCAGTATTCATGAGTTGCCAATTTCTGATTCCAGCACCTCCATCTTTCTTGGACTTGCAAATCTTATCCCAAGCAAGAAGTGGGATTTTATCCTCCCAACTAGTTCCATTCCAGAAAAATTTCCTAATTCCCTACCCAATTTTGTTGATAATGGTGGTTGGGATCCTTATACAAAACATTGGAAAAATAGGCATTGCTGAGATAACTAATTTTAGCATAAGGATTTTGTCAGCTGATGAGAGCCATTTCCCTTTCCATCTTGTCATCTTTTTGGATATTGTTGAGGTTAAATCAGTCTAGATTTCGGACTTCCCTGCACCTTCAAAAAGGGGAATGCCTAAATATTTTGATGGGAGGGTGTCTTTCCTCATGCCAAGAACGTTGTCGCTGGGGGGAGGTGTTAAAGAAGTAGATTTCTGATTTAGCCAATTTACCTGTTGTCCTGATGCTGAGGTGTATGTGTCTAGTGTTGTTTTCATCACTCTTGCTTCTTTGCATGATGCTTCCCCCCAAGAAATGTGTCATCAGTGAATTGCAAATGGGAGAGGGTCAGTTCTCCTATAGCCACCTTGATGCCTTTCCATAGGCCTGAATCTCTTCTTTCCTTAATTAATTTGCCCATACCCTCCTCCATGATGATGAAAAGGAATAGGGATATAGGGCCCCCCTGTATGATGCCTTTGCATGTTTCAAAAAATCCCTACGGGCTACCATTGACTAGGATAGAGAGCCAAACATTGTTGAGGCATCCCTCTATCCAGTCGACCCAATCCTTGGAGAAACCAAATTTTAACAAAATTTTGTGAAAAAAGTCCCTGTCCACTTCATCGTAGGCTTTCCTAATATCTAATTTTACTAAAATTCTTTCTATCTTGGCCTTTCAGACCGTGTGGATGGCCTCATGGGAAACAATGATCCTTGTTAGTAATAACTGAGAGGGGGGCGAATCAGTGGCCTCAAAAATTTATCCTTCAAACATTAACCACCAATCAAATAAACCTCAGATTATTAAGTCCCTACAAGATGCATGCCATGAAATACTTATAATGAATAATTGTTTGTCGATTTTCCTTGTCTGTCCTTATTCTCCTTGATTACCGATAAGCAATATAACTATTTACTGAAACTTAATAAATAAGCAGAGTATACTGATCAACCCAATGTTAACTATGTCAGATACAAAACAATAAAGAAATGAATCATACACACATGAAACATGAATTTTTAACGTGGAAACCCTATTAAGGAAAAAACCACTAGGACCGGTACCCCAAATTTTCACTCTTTTGAAGTGAGCACTATTAGGAGCCAACCCTGTTAAAGGTTACAAACACACTGTTAAGTGCGACCTTGTTAGAGGATTTTATACATAAAGGTTGTCACTTAGTATCGGGCATCTATTGCTACCATCCTTGAATCAGCCTCCTTCTTAGATTGTCAATAGGTATGGGGAAAATCCAATGCTACTTTCATGAATCAACCTTTTTGGCACTCCTTGGGATGTACCTCAATATATAGAAGACTGTTAAGTCCTGCTTTGTTAAGAGACTTGCTGCTTCAATGGTCAAACTGAAACACTATGACCTGTTTCTAATGCAACTTTGAATTGTAGAATTTTAGATCTATTTAAGTACATTACCTCTATGATCAATGTATCAATTCAATTCTTTGTGCTCCACACTTTCTGCTCTATGATGTTGTGCTTCACTGTTCGTTGGTGTCTGCAGAATTCTTTAGCTCTCCTTTAGCTTGATTGATCAGGACTGTATGAAGTTCTTCTTCATCAGTTTCTCTTCTGCATCCTCTTTTCATTCATTTCCCTTAATCCCCTTTCCCTGAATGTGTTGGTTCAAAAATGAATTAAAATTGTCTCTTATATAGACGTGATATTCACTATTTCTTGATTCTTGATTCTTGGCATGAAAAAAAATCCACCCAATTTGATTTAAATCATAACTCCTGATTTATCTCGTAGTTATCTTCTTTCCAACTATACAAATCTTCTTCAAATCAATTACTTAACTCTGGTCGAATAAAACAAAGAAAAGAACTAGTTAAGTCTATTTTTAGCTCTTGCTAGCTAGATATTTTGTCATTTTCTAAACCCTCTGTTCCGTCAGTCAATTCTTCAGTTAGTTGTCAGTGACAACTGATAGTTCCGTCGGCATGACTCCAATTAGCTTCGGGATCTTCATCCGTCGGGCATCATTGTATTTTTACTCGTCGGACAACTCTATTTTCAGCCCGTCAGGCATCCTGTGGTTTTTCTTCATCGGGCAACACTGTCTTATGCTCGTTGGGTATCACTATTACTGTTCTGCTTTGCCTTTACTGATGGTGTGCACTCCATCGTTGTTATCTGTCACTTAGTAAATACTTGACTTTTGTGCATTGTTGAAAGCATAACTTTTGTTCTATTGATTCTCTGAAGTCTTTGGCATTATGTACATGACCGTACAAATGATATCAAGTTGACATCAATGACAACACAAACCATTAACTAATTTAATGCCTTGCATTATCTTCAACTTAACATTATCAAACATTCAATCAATTACATGTCATCAATCTCTCCCTTTGGCTTTGATGGCAACATACTATATTATCACACTATACTATTTCTAATACAATATAAAATACAACAGTTGAGATTCATCAAAATGCCAATCCTTTTGTTTGATAACTGATAAATGTCTGAACTCCGGTAAGCTCTGTTTAAGCTTAGATTTGATTCTTGCAGCTCTTTACTTTCTTATGTATTGAGTTTTCTTCTTGTGTCAATTTTTCTCCTGTGACTATTCTCTCTTTTGTGATGTCTTTTTCTCTTTTCAGCAACTCTTCATTTGTGTAAAATTTTATACAACTTTCTCTCCCTATTGGAGTAATCTGATAATGGATATTCTCTCTCCCTTTTTTAGAAGATTGTGATAATATGGATAATCTCTCTCCCTTTGACAGCAATGCCAAACAAATATCTCACAGATATCTGACATTCATGTCAAACAATCATTTTTCTCCTATCCATAATATATTCCTTGAATTTACCTTATCCATCAGCAATATAACAATATGTTCTGGTGCTCGGTTATGGTATATACCTATCTGTATATAAATGTATCTTTGAATTTCATCTTTTTGCTTGCATCAACATGAATGATATTCTGATAATATGTAGGCTGATGCAGCCTTCAGTCATATTACTGACTGGTAGATAAGGGTTTGACCCCTAGTCTCTTTCTCAAGTACTCAAATGTGTCCTTGGACAGTGGCTTGGTGAAGATATCAGCCAATTGTTCTTTTGATTGCACACACTCAAGTATCACCTCCTTTTCTTGAACTTGTTCTCTTAAATAATGATACTTGATGGAAATGTGTTTAGTCTTGGAATGCATGAATAGATTCTTTGAAATGTTTATTGCACTAGTGTTGTCACAATAAATAATTATTGGTTCTAAGATCTTCATATTCATACCTTCTAGTAATTGTTTGATCCATGCAATATTTGAGTAATTTGCAGTAGCAACAACATATTATGCTTCTACAATAGACTAAGAGATGCATCCTTGCTTCTTGCTAATCCATGTGACAAGTCTGTCACCCATAAAGAATGCTCCTCCAGTTGTGCTCTTTTAGTCATCAAGATTTCCAGCCCAATCATCGTCTGTCAATACCTTAAGTTCAAATTTTCCTTCTCTTCTATACCATAAGCCAAATTCCTCAGTGTTCTTCAGATATCTTAGAATTCTTTTCACATCAGTCATATGTGATTCCCTGGGGTTAGCAAAAAATATAGCAACAATTCCTATTGCATGTGCAATATCTAGTCTAGTGTGTACAACATACATGAGTTTTCCAATCATCGATATGTACAAAGTCTGATTTGCCTCTGTTGTCTTGTCCTTGTTATCTTACATCCAGTAGCCATTGGTGTTCCAACTAGTTTGGAATCTTCCATCTTGAATATTTTCAGGACCTCTTTGATGTATTTGGACTGTGTAATGAAAATACCTTCACTTTGTTGAATGATCTATAGACCAAGAAAGAAATTGATCTCTCCAAACATAGACATATCAAACTCTTTTCTCATCTCATTAGCAAATGATTTGTATAGCATATCATTGCCTCCAAATATGATGTCATCAACAAATATTTCAGCAATCAAAGTGTTAGCATCAGTATCTTCCTTCAAATAAAGATAAATGTTTTCACTAGTCCTTACAAATCCAATACTCATTAGATAGGAATGAATTCGTTCATATTGGGCTCTTGGAGCTTGTTTCAATCCATACAAGGCTTTGTGAAGTCTACATACCACGTTTCTCTTGTCTGGATCAACAAACCCTTCTGGTTGCTCAATGTACACCTCTTCTTCAAGTAATTCCATTTAGGAATGTTGACTTGACATCCATTTGATATACTTTGAGTCCCTTGAATGCATCATAAGAAAGTATTATTCTTACTCCTTCTAGCCTAGAAACGGGTGCAAAGGTCTCTCCATAGTCTATACCTTCTTCTTGTGCATACCCCTTGCATACTAGTCTTGCTTTGTTTCTTGTGACTTCTCCATTCTTTTTTAGCTTATTCCTGAATATCCATTTTGTACCAATGACATTCTTGTCATCTGGTCTTGGCACAAGTGACCATGTCTTGTTCTTCTTAATCTATTCAATCTCATCATTCATAGCACTTATCCATTCTTCATTATCAAGTGCAGCATTGACAGATTTTGGCTCAAACTCACAAATTAAACAATTTGAGTTTAAAGACTTACTTCTTGTTCTTGTACCAG
>MU224894.1:1016183-1036381 GCA_018584345.1 Thuja plicata
TTTTTTGCTTCAATTTCATGCTTTTACATTCTCACATAATTAGTATAATATCATTTTAGAATTGAATATTGTTAGCTTTGATTTATATGTTATGCATTAAAAGCTTTGCTAGTTCAATTAGTTAATCAATTCTAGCTTACAAGTATTTCAATTCCACATCTTAAGCATGTTCAATTCATAGAATAGCTTCATTTTCATTATATTTAGTTGCTGATTTCTCACTTTCAATGGCTATTTCACACACACTCACACTTTAAAAATCCTCCATATTAGAGCAGATCCGGTTGTTGGCTCTCGTTCTGAGGGTATACTACAACAATCACTCCTAATTAGGAGGCAACAGGTCGTCTCAATCCCTTCGTAGAGAAAACAATTCAATGTTTGTCTTTGCGAATTCATGGATTGAATAATGACTATGTTGAGTTTCTTGTTGGATTGAGAGGTCACGTTCAGCAATAAACAACTGCCTCCTAAAAAAAATGCACCATCGAAACCCTTTCGCCACCCAAGACCACTCTCGTCGCCTCTGTGAGACCTTACGTCTACCATTCTTGCTAGTATGGCTAGGGTTTCTAGGGTTTTGAAACCCTAGCCCTCTGCCATTATAATATATTCAGAGGCTTTGTTTTAAAAAAATATGAGGGGAAATATATATTTATAAACTTTCAACTTGTAGATTTGATTTTTTTTCTTCTTAAAACAAGGATTTGATTGAAAATGGATTCCAAATAAAATTTGATTTGAACTCATAACTAGAAATGTTGACTTTAAATTTTGAAATTTTCTAGGAGAATTGTTATCATTAAATGGATATACATTAAGTTAAATACCTTTGAAAATTGGATTTAATATATGCTTAGAAATTGAAGTTTAATTAATAAGCCATTGGAAATTGGTAATTATGGTAGTTCTAGAGGCAAATTTGATTCGATGACTATAAAGTATGTACTTAAATAAGCGTAATTAGTTAAATCAATTATTTAAGTTTAATTGTTGAAGTTATATTCAAAAGTTTAACTTGAAATTGAATGTGTTCGTTATATGAGAATTAGATGTTTTAAAATTTCTTTTAGTGCATCTTATAGCATTTTTAATTATAGTTTAAATATTAAGATGAATTATAAAAAGTCAATTATTGTTTAAATTGGAATATTATTAAAAAAATATATAATAGCATATATATAAGTGTTAGATTTAAGATTATTAATTGAGATGTTCAGTTCTTATAGGATAATAACGGTATTAGTGTTTTATAGTTTAAATCAATTAGTTATGATTAATTTTCTTAAAGATACCCTTTCTATTCAATATAATCAATTTTACAATTAAATATATTTGCATATCAATGGATGTAAATTAATAAAATTATATTTATTAAGTTAATGCATTATTTAGAAAACAATTAATATGATTAAAAAGAAATTATGTTAAATATTCCAATTCAATGTGGTAATCATTTGTAGACCTAAACAACCCTAGTTAACACGTAGTTATTAATCTAGTTAGCATTATAGGTTGTTGTTAAGGTTACGACCCCTTTTAAACAATTAGTGCATTTCTCTAGTCAAACTTAGTCAATTGAGGCCTACCCAAAAATATTATGGGTCCTAGACTTGAAACTATGAATGTGACTCTTAGATAACCTAGAGGCAAGTGTTCATTCAACCATAGTTAAAACTAGTACTTTAGAAACAAAAAATGTAGTTGTGTTTTGCCCAACTTTTGGGCATGATATTTTGGTATCAGAGTCATGTTGTCAACATTGGGAACCTAAAACCACTACGTAATAACTAAAATATTGTCCTTGTGTGTGTAGGATGCCTTCTATAACACAACAGGCACGTCAACATGGAAGAGGTCATAGACGTACCCCCTTGGTTCATGAGGAGATATGACTTGAGGTAGAGGTCCTTGAGGGAAATCAGGATCCTCCTTCTGAACCACCTCCTAATCCAAATGTAGGCATATTCATGGCACTACATAATCTTGTTGGTGTCATTCTGGACATGGTGCCTCTAGTTGCACAGTAGAATGTACATCAGGATAGAGAAGGAAAAGGGTCCTCAACTAGAGAACAGAGTAGGAGTCCACCTCCTAGATTTGTTGAGGAACAAGCAGGGCATGAGATTGGTTCCATTGAGGGACCAAAGTCTCCACCTGGGATTGAGGCTTGAAGGTTTGAGAGAGCACCCCTAGATATAGGCGATTAGATTAGAGAGTTGATGCGGCTCCAGCCACCTCTATTCTTAGGAGCTATAGATGGGACGGAGGCCGAGTCTTGGCTTCTGAGCCTCGAGAGGTTCTTTGGGTTGTGTTACTATGGGAGCAACCTTAAAGCATGATTTTCTATTCACCTTCTTAGAGAAGGAGCCTCCACTTGGTGGAAACACGAAGAATTCAAGGGGCACCTAGTTTCAGATACCTTGACTTGGGATGCTTTCCTCGAGATATTCAAAGCCAGGTATCTCTCAGAAAAGTTCAGACAATTTCATATAGATGAATTCCATGATCTCCAACAAAGGAGACTCTCAGTAGCCCAATATGAGGGTAGGTTTATCAATCTCCTCCCTTATGTGGAGTATATGAGGGACGAGAAGTTGTAGGTCAACCGATTCATAAAGGGGTTGAATCTTGCTATAGCGGGTAAGGTACGCATGGTATTGCCAGGAGACTTAAGATTCACAGTGGATAGAGCCTTGGTAGCCGAGGAGATAGTCAAAGGACCACATGATGCACGGGATAGGTCTCAAAAATTTAATCTCACACTCCAAGCTACGAGATACCAAAGACCCCCATGGAAGGGGAATTAGAGGTACTCTTCAAGATCATTCAGGACCCCATGTCATAACATTCTCATAAGAGCCAGAGACAGAGGCCACCACAAGGACAACAGGGCTCTAAGCGCAAGCAATGATAGACACAGGGTCCTAGGAAGGACCAGAGACCTCAATCACCTTATAGACCTCCAGTACGGACTCAACAATCCTCTAGGGGTAGGTACACCATAACAGACCTTAGATTTACTCCTCTTGAATCTTACAGTCTAGTACTTGGCATGGATTATCTATATGACCACAAGGCCAAGTTAGATTGTCATCTAAAGAAGATAGGATGTTTGGATGATGATGGTATTACTACAATTATCTCAAGAGTTCAGAGATATGTATCCCTTCGTGTGATCTCCACTATGCAGCTCAAGCGATGCATGCAGAAGGGATGTCAGTTGTATGCTATCACAATTAGCGATAGAGACAATGAGGTAGAGAAGGATCCCTCACTAGATGACCATCCCATTCTACAAGAGTATGCAAATGTGTTTCTGTCAAAGCTACCTAGTATGCCTCCTTGGAGGGCAATTGACTTTCACATAGATCTTGTATGAGGAGAAGAGCCAGTTTCAAGAGCACCTTATAGGATGACCACTAATGAGCTTAAAGAGCTCAAGATACAACTTGAGGAACTATTAGAGAAAGGACACATTCATCCTAGTATTTCTCCTTGGGGTGCACCAGTGATTTTCGTAAAGAAGAAAGATGGATCTCTTAGGTTGTGCATGGATTACCACCAGTTGAATAAAGTAACCATCAATAATTGGTATCCTCTTCCTAGGATTGATTACCTATTTGATCATTTGTAGGGTGCATGAGTGTTCTCAAAGATAGATCTTAAGTCAGGATATCACCAGTTCAGGATAGTGGATAGTGATATCCACAAGACCGCATTCCACACTAGATATGGCCACTATGAGTTCACTGTGGTACCATTCGGTCTTACGAATGCTCTATTTATATTCATGGGCCTCATAAAAGGACTATTTTATACATTCCTTAACAAGTTTTTTATGGTGTTTCTTGATGATATATTAATATATTCAAAAGATGAGAGAGAGCACGAAGAGAACCTGAGACAAGTCTTGTAGTGCTTAAGGGATAACCAGTTGTTCGGTAGCTTGTCGAAGTGTGCATTCTTTAGAACAGAGGCCAACTATTTGGGGCATGTAACATCTGGTGATGGGATCTCAATAGACCCATCAAAGACAGATGCTATTATGGATTGGCCCAGCACCTACCACTGTTACAAAAGTAAGAAGTATCATGTGTCTAGCCGGTTATTACAGGCGGTTTGTTGAAGGATTTCCTTGAGTGGCACACCCCATCACTTCTCTTCAGAAAAAGGGAAATAATTTTTGTTGGATTTGATGAAAAATATCAACCCACAACTCCCAAGAATCACTTGCATGCAAACCTGTCATAGAAACATAGAAGAAAAAAAGCTATGGAGGCCAAAAATAACAGATCGATGGAAGAGGAAACATATTGTGAAAACAATGGAGAAAAACCCTCAATGCAATAACATCCTCAATTAATTAATAATTTATAAAGAGAGAATCCATATAAAAGGATACTGAAACCCTGAAAGGGAAACCCTAAAGGGGAAAAATCTAGGTTGCATAGTAATAATTAATAAAAGAATTAATTATTATATGCCTAAAGTTTAGCTTAACTAAAAGAGAGATAATAAGTGACTTAATAATTAAATCAAAATGATTTAATTAATAAGTGAAATAACTTATTACTCTAACACCCCCTTAAGATAAACTTAGGGAGTAGCTAAAACCTAGAAACAACTACAAAAAGAAGGAAATGGGTCCCAGCAACAAGGCCTAATCAGGTACCCAAGTACAAAAAATCTCTGTAAAGAGGAGAAAAAGGAGAAAACCTAGTGGGAAAAACCCCTCTTCGAAAAGAGAAAAAGCCTAGTGAAGAACTGAAGAAGCCTCCAAACTAGAGAATGTCCCAGAAAATAGGAACAAAGAAAGAACATGCAGAACACCTCTGAAGCATGAAGTTGCAAACATTGTCAAAGATCTGTTGTAATCTATATGAGTACCCTCAAATAACACTACTCAAATCAGGATGGAAAATAAGGCAAACATCAGAACTTGAAGATACAGATGGAAAAAAACACCAAGTCTGAAGCCTCCAAAATAGGAATAAAAGAGTGTCCATATGGTAAATGGTCCATCTCACCGAAATGCATAGAAACCCAGTCATTACATCCGCCTAGTACATAGGAAAAAATATTGAATACATAGCTCACTCCATCGAACAAGGGAAGCATTAGAAGAAATAGGAGATACCCCCATAATGCTGAGTAGTGAGAGGCATGACAGGTGCACTGATTCAAACTACCAAGAAAAATTGCATGATCAAGAATGTACAAACACATATAAAGGATGGCGTCAAGGAAGGATCACTCTCTTGACACACATAATGAGGCTAATGTCATGGAAGGAACACTCACTTGACAAAGGTAGATGGAAAACAAGGCAAACATCAAACCCCCCATGACACTTTATAATATAGTGTGAGTATAATCAGGCACAAAATATGTGGGATCCCAAGCATGCATCAGATTACACTTTATCTCAGTGCGTTTGCAAACAATAAAAGTTACATAAAAAGATGTATACAATATCCCGAAAGGAAATGATCCCAGGACTTTAAACATCCAAGATATCCACCAGAATGCCATAAAGAAAAAAACTGAATAAAATATATTTGGAGCAAATTTTGGGTGTGAGACCCATAAAATAATGAGAACAGAACCAACTTTCTGACACCATGTGCAAGTCAAAAAATGGAGTCTGAAGGAGCAAGATATGGTAACTAGAGTGCAAAATGGAACCCTAAATTTGAATGGTAAAAACCTGCAAGACAGAAAAATCAGATAACCAAACCTGAAAAATTAGATCGGCCTTGGAACCAGCTTTCTATTGATATCTTGTTTGGTGAAAAATGCCTCTGTTTTCTCAAGATATCAGAAAAAAACCAACAATACCCTTAAAGAGGCACAAAAATGAGCCTGATAGCTCCCTGGTGGCTCTGCGAGTGGAGGTGGCACTGCGATGGCGGAAGAGGGTGGCACCGTTGGTGGAGGTAGTGCAATGGTGGTGCATGAGCTCTGGGCTCGACGGTGAGCTCCGAGCTCGGCTGCAAGATTTGGGCTCAAATGAAAGCTCTAGGCTCAGAGGTGAGCTCCGGGCTTGGCTGCGAGGTCTGTACTCGAAAGCAGGGATGGGCCCCACACACAAAAAAAAAAAATTCCCTTTTTTTAAATGCAAAAAACATAATAAAAAATGTCATTTTCTCTCTCCTCCATGCAACCGGGCATAGATTTTGAGGCATCATCAAAATTGAGGTAGTATGGAAATCAAGGTGACATCACAACCAAGGCAGATTTTTGCCTCGTAAAGTGTGCAAAAGGTCATGCATGCAAAAATAGGGCCCAAATTTCAACTTTGTCCAAATAGGATGTGCCTTATATGAAAATGGGGATTTTGAGGCATTCTGGATGCAATCATGAGGTCAAGTTGTGCCCACGGTGCTCCCAAAAATATCTCCACCCCAAATCCACACAACTTTTCACAGAAAACCTCTCAAAAAACTAGATCTGAAGGGTAAGACTAAAAAAATCTCATGAAGAGAATAGGGGCATGAATATCTGAAGCTCTGATAGCATGTTGGACTTGATGAAAACTATCAACCCATAGCTTCCAAGAATCACCTGCATGCAAACCTCTCACAGAAACAAAGAAGCAAAAAGCTATGGAGGCCAAAAATAACAGATTGATGGAAGAGGAAACGTAGTATACAAACAATGGAGAAAAACCCTCAATGCAATAGCATCCTCAATTAATTAATAGTTTACAAAGAGGGAATCCTTATACAAGGAAATGAAAACCCTAAAAGGGAAACCCTAAAGGGGAAAAATCTAGGTTGCATAGTAATAATTAATAAAAGAATTAATTATTATATGCCTAAAGTTTAGCTTAAGTAAAAGAGAGATAATAAGTGACTTAATAATTAAATCAAAATGATTTAATTAATAAGTGAAATAACTTATTACTCTAACAGATTTAGTGGACATAGAAGTGTGATAGATCTTTTCAGGAGTTCAAAAGAGCACTTACCAGTGCACTCATTCTTCTTGTGCCAGAGCCTTCAACAGATTTTGTAGTTTACATGGATGCTTCTTTGGATAGTTTAGGAGCAGTTCTTATACAGGGTGAAAAAGCTATAGCCTACAAGTCTAGGAAACTTAAGACTCATGAGCTCAACTAACCTACCCATGACCTTGAGATTGAAGCAGTGGTGCATGCCTTAGTAATATGGTGACATTTTCTCTTAGGACATCAGTTTGAGATTCATTCAGACCATTAGAGTCTTTAGTACATCCTCACTCAGCCGAACCTTAATGCTCGGCAAAGGAGATGGATGGATTTCTTGTGTGAATATAATTTTGATGTTCATTACATCAAGGGGAAAGAGAACATAGTCGTAGATGCCTTAAGTAGGAGATGACATGATATTTCTTCTATGTCCATAGGCACAGATTTGAGAGATCGCATTCTTCATCACTTACATGAGGATGAGATGCATGCAGAAGTTAGTGATCTAATTCGATCTCAGAGACCCCTTGAGGGGAAGTATTCAGAGTATATATTGGAGTCCAATGGGCTCTTACATCATAGAGGACACATCTATATACCTTCTTTCAGAGGATTGCATGAGTTTGTGATGCTAGAGGCTCATAGATACCCTTATGCAGTGCATCCCATAGTTAAGAAGATGCATGCTGATTTGAGACAGTTCTACCATTGGCCTGGCATGAGATTGCAAATTATTGAGATGGTAGCTAGGTGCCTAGAATGTTAGAGGGTGAAGGCAGAGCACCAACATCTAGGTGGTCTTCTTCTACCTCATGAGATACTAGTGTGGAAGTGGGACACCATTTCTATGGACTTAATTGTTGGTCTTCCTATGTCATCTCGTCATCATGATGCCATCATGGTGACAGTGGAAAAGTTGACCAAAGTGGCTCACTTTTCACCCGTGCGTACTACCTTCACCACACCACCAATGGAATAGGTATTTTTTCAAGATATAGTTAGGCTTCATGGGTTACCTTTTAAGATCATCTCGGATAGAGATTCTCTCTTCACTTTGTCCTTTTAGAGAGAACTTCAGGCATCTATGGGCACTAGGCTAAATTTCAGCACAGCCTACCACCCTGAGACAGATGGATAGACTAAAAGGTTCAATCAAGTGATAGAAGACATGCTATGCATGTATGTGATGGACCATCAGACCCAATGGAAGGAATACCTACACCTAGTTGAGTTTTTCTATAACAACGGGCATCATACATCCTTCGGTATGCCTCCTTACCAGGCTCTTTATGGTAGGCCATGCAGGACCCCACTCAGTTGGGATAGGATCAAGGATAGAGTTTCCATTGGTCCTAAGGTAGTTAGATATATAGAGGAGTAGGTAACCTTGATTAGGCAGCGTCTCAGAGAGGCTCAGAATAGGAAAAACACATATACAAATGCGAAGAGGTTAGATTGAGCTTACTTGGTTGGAGACAAATTCTTCTTGAGAGTGTGACTGCATAAGAGTCCAATCCATTTTGGAAAGGGATCTAAGCTTGCACCTTGATTTGTTGGACATTTTGAGATCCTTGAGAGGATAGGACCAATTTCATATCATTTAGCTTTGTCACCTAGCCTATCATGCATCCATGATGTGTTTCATATTTCAGTCTTGCAGAAGTATATTTATGATGAGTATCATGTGATAGATTTGGATGCCTTGTAGGTGGAGTCAGATGGATAGATGGCTTTGGATCCCATTCGTATATTGGCTCAATGGACGTTGGACCTTCGAGGTCGAGAGCTGGACTAGGTTAGGGTCCAGTGGGATTGTTATGACGAGGTTATAACTTCATGGGAGGATGCATCACATATGAGGTCACAGTTCCCCCACCTCTTTGGTGAAATCCAGGATGATGTTCATGCCTAGAGGGAGAGGATGTGAGGCCTACCCTAGCCCATCATATCTTAGCACTATTTTTTACTTGTTGTGCTCTTCAGTTGACATTTTTTTTATATAATTAGACTATTGGGACACATGTATTGCTTTAAGGATCTGTTGAATCCTTTGCTTGTATGTAGTACCTGATTATGTAATCAGGGTACCTATGTGATACTCTATGTTAGTGATGTAGATTTCCATTTATTATTTAGTTTTGATGATGCAGTATATTGAATTAGTATGTAGATGTTATCATGATGTAAATTGCTTTAGGGAAATCATATTATGATTATTTAATTAAATGCAGATATTGTTTAAAGTTCAAAGAGTTATTGTTTAATGCGAGTGTTAGTGCGAGATAAAATTCGTTATGTTTTATATGATGTTTTATTTGACCTACTAATGTGTGCAATGAGTGTGTAGGAAAATTGACCATGGTTCTAACATGGAGACTCAAAATTGAACCTATGTGAAAAAATTGAATACTAAGGTTCCGTCTGTACGCAGAGACATGAACCTCGTTGTTTAATCTTTTATCCATGAAAGTAACTTGTTTGATTGTATTTAAATTCAGTAATTTTATTGTTAATTACGTCATTCCATTTGTTAATAGGTTGTGTCAATTTTGACAAATTCAAGTGCTTATGTGTTGGCATGGCTAGTAAATGTGACTAAGGGGTTACCTAGTGTAGTGCCCAAGCTTACCTTGGGTTAGGAAGCTTCTAGACGGGTCATCTTGAGTTGAAATTCGTAAGTTAACTTTGTGTAGAGTATATGAGGGTCTATTGGGCTCCCAAAGAGTAACTAGGGTCAAAACTAACTACCTCACTTGGTACCTTAGGGGTTAGGGGCCCTTTTCAACCCATTAAGAGCCTTTAAACTCATTTATGACATCCCTAAAGTCTCCATTTTAAAGAGTGACGAGTTTGGAGAGTTGGAAAACTTTGGTTTAGCCATCCTTTCTTTCCTTGTAAGCATTTAACTTCATTTATGGAGAAGGAATGCAAGTGGGGAGATGGGATGGGTTATGTTCTCTTCCCCATTAATGATTCCTGATATTTTAGGGAGAAGGCCTTTATAGGGGAGAGTTTAGTGAGAGCTTGGGTTGTTCATGTTAGGATTAGGTAATACTGAGAGGGGGCGTGAATTAGTATTACAACAATTATTAAAAAATTTCAACCAATTAAACATTAACCATATACATGAAGAAATGAATAGAACATAAGAAAATAACACAGTACTCATAACACCATATTTTGTTGTTGAGGAAACCCTGGCCAAGGGAAAACCCTAGTGGGGATGGTACCCACAAGCATGTACTAAAGTATAATGTCCCTGTGCGGAGACCTAGCCCTGTTAGTAGCTGAATATTACATAGTACATTTCCTTGTAAAAGGAATAACAACCTTGTTAAAGGTTCACAACACCTTGTTAGGGGCCAACTAAGCTTACAACTCTTACAAAGTAATTATGTTTACAAAGTGTTCTCAGTCGTGAACAAAACAAGCATCACTAATGCTTAGATAGTTCCTTTATAGTTCATCAATGATCTTTGTCATTCTCTACCCTTCCATTCGCTCATCACATTCAAAAACTCTTCTTCAATAACTACTTCAATCACTTTCATCCAACATGTATCTTTATCAAAAATATCTTACATATATATCTCATAACTTTACAAACTCGGCTCCCAATACAAATATTATAAAGTCGGCTCTTAATACAAATACATTTAATAAGGCAAATAATAAATGCATAGTCAACACTCTTACATAATCAAAGTGTTGGTTATCAACAACCATAATCCAACTTCAATTTCTTGGAGTCTGTGTCATACTCTCTCAATCTTCACTTCTGTCCAACTGCTCTATAAAACTGTTCTGCTACTATTTGTCTGTCTTCAAATCTCTCTAACTTGTTGTAAACATATCATAAACAAAATAAATCTTAGGATGTCACATATACCTCATACTATTTTCCTCTAAGCTCACTTTCCCTAATTCATCGATCTCGATCTTCGACACCCAAAATACCTTTGTATCTCTGCTTCTGTACTTAGTCAATTTTAGATTCATCAAAACTTAACTTTATAAGAATTGATCTGTAACCCAGATGTGTTTCCATAAATGAAAACCAAAAAGTGGATCTTTCCATGCAAAATAAATCACTTGCCAACAATCTCTCCCTTTGGAGTCAATTTTAGAGTCATCAAAACTTAACTTTATAAGAATTGATCTGTAACCCAGATGTGTTTCCATAAATAAAAACCAAAAAGTGGATCTCGCCATGCAAAATAAATCACTTGCCAACAATCTCTCCCTTTGGCATTGATGGCAACACTAAAAAAAAAATGACTAAGTGTTCCAACAAAACTGTCTTTCCTTCTCTATTTTGATTTTCTCTTTTCTTCTCTTATACATTTTTCTCTTCTTTCTCTTTCTATTCATTTTTCTTCTCTTCTCCCCCTTTGACAATAATGACAAAGGTTCATACAAAATATTAAAATTAGTCCTTGCTCACTAGTTTCAAAACATCTTGAAAGGAATCTTCCAAGATCTTTGCTTCATTACTCCATGACTTTAGTAATAGTTGGCTAACATGAATTATCCCATTCAATGAAAATGATGTAGTCTCTGCTTCTTTTAACTTTGTAGGCATAGAGTTTATCAATGAGTCTCTAGTCTTCTCCAATTCTGATAAGTGTGCTTCAATAATGGATAGATTAGGAGTGATTAAACTCTTCAGAAAATTGAATCTCGTAAGCACTCTCCCTTTCTCAATATTCAATACATTTAGTTTAGCCAAAATTATTATCACTTATTTGTCTAGTTCTGTCACAAATTGTGAAGAGGTCTCACAACTGTCCATCATGCTTTTAAAAGTTGCCCTTTCCTTGGAAATGATGTCTTCAATGTTTTGAACATGCCTAATAGGATTCATGCAGTAACTGGATAGCTCTCTTCCATTTCCAATACAACTCTTTGCATTAGCAGTAGTGGTCTTCAAAATATTCAAGTCCCAAGAGATGGACTTGCAAAATTTAGATATCTTTTCTCAGAGTAGTTCTTTTTTTCCTTCTCCTCTACAATCTTGATCAAGCTCTCATAATGTTTATCAAATTCATCAAGTGTTATCTTCAGATTTTCAATATCATCTCTGTGCTACAAAACAATAGGTGTTGGAAGCAATTTTTTCACAGTATCTATTGCTCTGGTTATGACTTTAGCCTTTTTGTCACCTTTTTGCTCTGATCTCTCTTTTACTTTATTAAGAGCAGTAAAAGCTAATTTTACTAGCTCATCCTCATCCATGCAATCAACATCAATATCTATTGATTTATCTTTCCTTGCTAGAAATGAAATAGAAGATGTGATTACCTCAGTTTTAGTCTCAACTTTCTCTTCATGTACTTTCTATCCTTCATCCTTAATTGTTTCACTCTATTCTTTCTTCTATTCTTCTTCCTCTTTCTGCTTAGCTTCCTCAGCAATTGTGTTGTCCATGCTTTCTGCAAATGGGTCCTTCTCATCTTTAGATGTGTCTAGTGATATAGGTACACCAGAAACATAGAAACTTGGTTGTGTATTGTCTTCGCTCTTCTTAGTACTTGCCTCATCTGGTTTTGAACTCTCACCCATTCCTAGATGTGTAGGCGATGTGGTCTTAGGAAGTGTAGTCTCCTTAGTGATAGGATTCATTAGAATTTTATCCAATGCTTTTCATGTTTCCTCAATGATCTCATCATACCTTCTTGCCATGATTTTCAGTATTCTGATCTTAGTTCTCAGTAGGGGTTTCAATTCTTTGAGTAGTCTTTCTCTTTCTTTTAAAGATACCATAGGTAGCATGTTGTCAATTTCCTGATTCCTAGTTGTATCATCCTCAATCTGTGCTAAGTGTTTTCTTATCTCCAATATCCCATACAAGTCTTTAGGTATACTTCCTTCATTTCCTAATAGAGTCTTCTTGAAAGTAAGTAAATGATCAATCACAATGTCTTTAATCTTGAGCTTGTCTGAATCTCCATACCTGTCATAATATCTATCAATTGTGACTAGTTTACCTTGTTCTATAGCTATTTTCTTAATCATTTTCATGTCAAGCTTCCATATGTGCTTCTCAGTTTTCTTCTCTTCTCTTACTATGCTCTGTTCTTTAGGTGATGTATGCATGCTAGATCTGGTGTGTACTCTCGTAGTATCCTTTCTTTCTCCTGATGTCTACTATGAAGGAGGAGGTGGACTGTCTACCATCACTACCTTAGTAATGGGAAGGGTTACAGTGCTAGCACTTGCCAATCCAAAAGATCATTCTTCCATTTTCATTTTCACTTCTTTCAATTCTTCCTTTGTCAGTCCTGCCTTAATGCCACATTCATGCACAAGGTTATCAATTTTCCTTTTCCTCAGACCTCTGTTCTTCTCCTCTCTCACCTTAGCTGATTTCTCCTCATAGGTTCCCCATATTTCTTCAGTTGTATCAATTTGAGATGCAAGAACATGTTCAACTTGCATAGTAAGTACCTCTGAACTTACCTCATATCCCATGGGATAATGCCATTTCTTCCTTGGTATAACTTCCTCAAAGCATACACAATCAGTTTCAACCATGAAATAGATTGTATCCTTGTATTTCTCAACTATGTCATCAGATAGCTTGTATCTGTTCTTCATCTACCTTTGTAGTATTTTGATCATGCCAAATAGTTCACTATCAACCCATGTCTTGTTCTGTCTATTGTAACTCTGTGAGACTAGAATACCAGTAGGTATCCCATATTTCCAACCACTACGGTGGACACCAAGAAATTTATGTTCAATGTGGATAAACATATGTACCAATAGTGAACCAAATCTAAAGGTCTTCAATCTGTCTTTCTTCACTAGTTTTACATTTTCAAGAAATTGTTGTGCCAATACTTCGCATAGGTTATACTTTACATTCTCTTTCACCATTCTCCATGCCATCATGATTACTCCTGTAGATACTGAGTTAGGTCTACTGCTGTAGTATAATTTATATCCAAGTATCATAGCAATTAGCCTTACATATTGCTGAAAGATGTCATTTACGGTCATTGCTCGCCTATCCCATTTTGACTGTGTTAGGGTTTCAACTTGTTTCTTTAAATTTTTCTCTACAATAGGAATGATTCATGTATTTTCCAATCCTGTAATTTCATGAATTAAATCACTGCAAATCTTTACTAGCTACTCAACTATCCAAATGAATTGATCATGTACTCTGCTCAATAATATTTTGAACCATTCATCTTCGTCGAATTCGCACAAATCTAGAATTTTCATGATACCCAACTGATCAATGTGTTTGTATTCATCTTTCATGATTCCATTATCAGTCATATTCTCCATCTCAGCATCTCATCAATTCCCAGTATACAATACTTACAGTGAATGTAAGCCCTAATATCTTCTACGTGTAAAACTTTGGGAGGTGTTCGAGAAAAGGCTCCTCCAGGGTCTTCTTCACAAGACTTGAATGGATGTTTCTTAAAATTATACCTAGGTAGATCTACAACATCATAATCAATAGGTGCATCCATATCTAGATGATGTAAATACCTCTTTCACGTTGAATTCTGATTTTTCACTTCAATCGATCACACATGGAAAATGTAGGGTAGACTGAATCTTTCTACTCTCTGATCTCGTTACTATCTTGTCGGCTGTTAGATCTCGCGAACAAAATATATGTGTCAACTAATGTTGCACTCTTAACTGTATACTCCATGATGTTAGCCATGTTCATACCTAAGCTCACCTAATCTCAATCCATGATTTATGGGGTGGGATATATTTTGATGTCTTTATCCAATGCTCCCCCTAAGGCCATGATCGACCAATTAGGTTGATTTTGTTTTACTACCATAAGGTGAAGATCTAGTAGCATCTACTGACTCTCCCTGAACTGATGTCTCACTTGTTTCTTTGATCTTCCATATCTTACCACTGTTGTTATCTTCTTCTTTCTTAAAATAGATTTCAAAATCATTCTTCAAATATGCAACACTTTTACCAATATCATTTCCATTCTTCTGTGTATTCATAGGAGGTGGTGCTCTTCTATTGTCTACTCCATTATACCTACAAAACTTCACTATATAACCTAGATTATTGCATTTGTAACATATAGGAGGTTTTCTTTCCTGGTTAAATTATAGCTTACAGTACTTCACAATGTGTCCAATGTTATTACATTTGTAGCATGTAGGTTTCACTGTATGTTCTCTTCCATTGTCTTGTATATATCCAGATTGATTAGGTTTTTTGCATTCTGCTTTCTTGTGCCCATATCCATTACAATTAAAACAATAACCATAAAAGGTTTTAAAAGGGGCATTACTTGTACAGTCTCTTTTCATGTGACCAAACCTGTTACATCTAAAGCATCTACCTCTGAAAGGTCTGATCTTCTCTCTAGGTTCTTCAATAGTAGGTTTTTCAGAATTAATCTTTGCATCAAATTTATCTTCCTAATTCTTTGAACATCCAGCTTCATTGAAGCCAATACCAATCATATCACCTTTAGGTTTCTATTTTTCTCTCAATTCATCAATCAAATCACTGCTGGTGTGAAGTTTCTCAATGTGTTTCTTTTCTTCAACAAGTTCACCTTTTATAATTTGATTGTATCTCTCTATTTCTAGATACTTGTTCTTATAGTTTTCAGCCTCATTCTTCATTTGTTCTAATGCACTGTTCAAATTTTCTTCAATCTTCCTTTTAGCATTCATCTGTAGCTAAATATATTTATTTATAGCTTCATTCTCAAGTTTCAGAGTTTCATTTTCTTCTTTAAGTAGCTTTATCTGATCTAAATTATCTTTGTCTAAATCTTCTTTATTCTGAACCACAAGGTCCCGTCTCTGACTTCTAGAAAGCTCAAGCTGGTCTGTGAGTTTATAAATTTCTCATCTCTTTGCATGTTGAATCTTAATTCTCCATTTTACGCTTTTTCTTTTTCAAGGTCTTCAAGTGCAACTTCAAAGTTCTCCTATAGATTATCTGAATCCATTCTGATCTCCCTTAAGTTGTTAGACTTTCTCTCCAAGGGCCAGAAGCTCTGATACCAATTGTTAGGATTAGGTAATACTGAGAGTGGGGTGAATCAGTATTACGACACTTATTAAAAAAATTTAACCAATTAAACATTAACCATATACATGCAGAAATTAATAGAACATAAGCAAATAACATAGTACTCATAACACCATAATTTATTGTGAAGGAAACCCTAGCCAAGGGAAAACCCCGGTGGGGATGGTACCCACAATCATGTACTAAAGTATAATGTACATGTAAGGAGACCTATCCCTATTAGGAGCTAAATATTACATATTACATTTCCTTTTAAAAGGAATAAAAACCATGTTAAAGGTTCACAACACCCTGTTAGGGGCCAACTAAGCTTACATCTCTTACAAAGTAATTTTGTTTACTAAGTGTTCTCAGTCATGAACAAAACAAGCATCACTAATTCTTAGATAGTTCCTTTATATTTCATCAATGATCTTTTTCATTCTCTACTCTGCCATTCACTCATCACAATACAAAACTCTTCTCCAATTACTTTCATTCAACATGTATCTCTATCAAAAAGATCTTACATATATATCTCACAACTTTACAAATTTGGCTCCCAATACAAATATTAAAAATATTATAAAGTCGAATCTTAATACAAATACATTTAGTAAGGAAAATAATAAATTCATAGTTAGCACTCTTACATAATCAAAGTGTAGGTTATCAACAACCATAACCCAACTCCGATTTCCTGGAGTCCATGTCATACTCTCTCAATCTTCGCTTCTATCCAACTGCTATGTATCACTTTTTTGTTGATGTATGTCTATCTTCAAATCTCTCTAACTTGCTGTAAACATATCATAAAAAAAATCAATCTTAGGAGGAGGTCACATATACCTCATACTATCTTCCTCTAATCTCTCTTTCCCTAATTCATCGATCTCGATCTTCGACACCCAAAATACCTTTGTATCTCTTCTTCTGTACTTATTCAATTTTAGAGTCATCAAAACTTGACTTTATAAGAATCAATCTATAACCCAGATGTGTTTCCATAAATGACAACCAAAAAGTGGATCTCACCATGCAAAATAGATCACTTGCCAACAGTTCACCCACTCTCTATTTTTAGAGACAAGTTTAGTTTAGAAGGAGGATTTGGGAGAAGGAAGAAGGATTGGAAGGAAAATCTCTTCACAAACCACCATTCATTTTTCCATATCCTGGATCTAGGTTGGCTTCTAAGTGTAAAAATTATAGATGTGTCTTATGTATGTAGATAGCTAAGATCTCCATTAATAGAGTCTTGCAAGTAGTTTTTTCTACTCCATGTATGTTTTTGTTTCAGTTCATGCTTATGTTGTATTTCATTTTGCGCTCAGTATTGTTTTGGGAGTCTCCAAGGCACACTCACCCTTGGGAGGGCAGAGTAACCTTGAAGGGGTGATAGGTTGAGGCACCATGTAGTGTATTCTATCCCATGTGTGGAGGGATGAACATGGGTGTTTTTGGTCCCCCATGATGCCAATCATGCCTGAGGGCACCAGGGGGTCAAAATGAGAAGTTTTGATGGCTGGAGGCCATGGTTTTGCCTCTTGAGAAAGTTGGTTTGTTCAAGTCCATGTGTGGCTTGTTTTTCTTTGTATATTGTGATTTGGCTTCTCCTTCTGGGCTAGTCCACTATCACCCCACTTTTGGAGAAAGCATGTTGGAGACCTTCTTTTTGTTAAACCATGGAAGGGAATTTTCTTGTTGAGCTTGTGAGTGTTCAAGTTTTGTGTATGTCTATTTGTATCCCTATTCAGTTCTGGATCCCCAAGCTTGGGGGTGGCCTAGCAAAGGCCTAGGTTGGGAGGTGAGCCTCCATGGTCAACCTATTACTATCAAATATTTTCAAATGGATCTTAGAGGTCGTATGAGCATTCTTAAACTTTCAATGGCCACGGGAATCAGGGATTCCTTTGTTATAGTCCATCCTTTGTAATAAAGACTACATTTCTTATACATTTTAAAGCTTGGAAAAATTATAAAATTTGTATTTGGAATAACTATGAAAAGGTTGACAATAAAATAAATTTATCTTAATCTTTGCAATATTTGTGTTGATGAAATGATATGAAACCTTGTTATGCATAAAGTAACAGAAACTAAATTGCACTATGGTGAGAGGGCTATAAAATTATTCACTTCTTTTCATAATTCCTAATGAAAGTATTTAGCTTATGTTAATTACATTAAAGTTTAAATAAATAAAAATTATATGGATGAGACCTTTTGCGACTAAATATGTTCATTTAATCTAATAGATTAATCATTATGGTTGGTTTCACATTTATAAAAATATGAACATATGTTACTAAGGTAGAATTTTAAATGTTCAAAAATGAAATTATTATAGAAAGAAAACTAGTTTAAATGCTTTTAAAATTTTACACTCTTTGATTTGGAAATAAACCTAATTAATATTATTGTGAAAATACTTATATATTTATACATAGCAAAGTCTAAATATTTGGTTTCCTAAAGACTAATTAGGTTATTTCTTTAACCTATATATAAATCCACAAGAAAAGCTTAAATTAAATAATCTGGTTATATTATTAACAACAAATAAATAAAAAGAGAAAATTGTGTGTGTGTGTGTGTGTGTATATATATATATATATACACACACAAAATACTTCAACCTTTCAAGAAATAAAAAAAATATATAATATTAATACATAAAGTTTAAATTAGTTAGGGTGGGGAGGGTCGAAGCCCTACCCCACCCCATACTTCTCTCTATCCGTGCGAAGCGTGGTTTCCCTACCACTGAGGGAGTGTAGTGGCAGGAAGGCAATGGTCATGGTCGTCGTCCATCCCCCATTGTCTTCCCCCCTGTGTTCATCGCAGTGACGACGCACACTGTGGCCGCCCCACCCTCTTTGAAACCTCCTCCGTCGGGACATGTCTTTCACCGCTCCAACCCATTTTCGATTACATCCTCAAAGAAAAAAAATGAGCCGCCACTTTGAAATCATTTCTCCACCCGAGACCACTCCCGTCACCCTTTGTGAGACCTTACGTCTGTCATTCTTGCTAGCATGACTAAGGTTTTGAAACCCTAGCCCTCTGCCATTATAATATATTTAGAGGCTTTGTTTAAAAAAAATATGAGGGGAAAACATATATTTATAAACTTTCAACTTGTAGATTTGATTTTTTTTTAAAAACAAGAATTTGATTGAAAATGGATTCCAAATAAAATTCCATTTGAACTCATAACTGGAAATTTTGACTTTAAATTTTAAAATTTTTTAGGAGAATTTTTATCATTAAATAAATTTGCATTAAGTTAAATACCTTTGAAGTTTGGATTTAATATATGCTTAGAAATTGAAGTTTAATTTATAAGCTATTGGAAATTGGTAATATGGTAGTTCTAGAGGCAAATTTGATTCGATGACTATAAAGTATGTACTTAAATAAGCGTAATTAGTTAAATCAATTATTTAAATTTAATTGTGGAAGTTATATTCAAAATTTTAACTTGAAATTGAATATGTTCGTTAAATGAGAATTAGATGTTTTAAAATTTCTTTTAGTGCATCTTATAGCATTTTTAGTTATAGTTTAAATATTAAGACAAATTATAAAAAGTCAATTATTGTTTAAATTGGAACATTATTAAAAAAACATATAATAGTGTGATAGCTAAATGTGGGCCTCTGATTTAGCCATACACTTCAACATGGTCATTATTCTTCAGCTGCATATAGGAATGAATATCGATTCATTCACCCTGCATCTCTGAAAGAGTCGACCTGTTGCCTTCTAGAAGGCAGGAGTATGAGCTTGCGCTCAGGTCATTGCAAGCTCAGTGACTACACCGAAGACCTAAATGAAGGATTTAAAACTATATGATGAAAGTAAAATACTGATTAATCTAAATGATATGCAATTTGTTGTTCATCCAAGCTAATTAATATTCATTTTAGAAGCACCAAATGAAATGTGATATATTCATTTTAACAACACCAAATTGAATGTGCTCTAATGGTTAGATTTGCATTCTTGAATAAAATAAACAACAATATTAAATAAATGCTAAAATGCAAGAAAGCTAAGACAAAAATGTAGCATAATAACATTAAGCAAAAATTCGGATCCTTTGTGAAGGAAAAGAGTTTCTCTTTTATAGAAATCTCTCTCGAATCGACGGTCGAGATCAAACAAAAAGAGTGGCTCAGATTCGATTGAAGAAGCACAATCCATGTGCAAGTGATTCGAT
>MU224894.1:1060281-1098471 GCA_018584345.1 Thuja plicata
TATATATATATATATATATATATATATATATATATATATAGTTGCAAGCTTTACAATTATTTAATAAAAATCAAAATTTGGTTTCTTACCTGATCTGTCTGCTAGAATGCTCGTCCAATGTCTGATAACTCAAAAGAGTGAAAGGACACTACATCAAATGTGTCATTCATAAGTAGAGATGAGAATCCAGTATGAAATCGTACAGGAGGTATCTTCTCTAGAGGTGTAGGATCAACCGCACTCTATCACGAAGTTGAAGGACATATCAAAATATCCCCCTATCTGGAAGTACCTACCTGTGCATCTCCATGTCCCTGGTTGCTAGCTGTAACCACCCTAATTTGGTCTTCTCTGACCAGAGACCCTATTTTCCCTAAGTGTGATCATACCCCTAATTATGTCAAAATAATTCTTCAATTAATTGGCATAATTCATTTAAATAATTTAAATTCCTAAAATCTAAGTGATCTTATCACTAATTCACATTAATTGCCTTAGCCAATTAAATCAAAAGAATTAAATACATGGCTAAAGTAATTAATTAAAAGGAATTAAATAAATTCCCTAATTACAACTCCTCACTTGCAAAATGGAAAGTCAATCCATTAGCCATTGAGAGTTAAATCACTTGGATCACCTCACATGGATCACCAAGGATTCAATCTCCACCTCTCTTCACAAATTAATCTCGACCTCTCATTCCTCAAATTCTTCTATAAAAGGAATGAATTTTGAGCTCAATGGGCCCATAATCTTAAAATTTTAAATACATCCTTATGCTGCTCTAGTTTTGTAGAATCCTAAATGTATTTTGTTGATAGTAATTTCATAATCTCTTTGGTGCACTTAAAATGAACTTTGCTTTATCATTTAGCTTGCATTGTCTCTAAATCTTCTACTCTAAGCATGAATGTGTCATTGATTTATGCATAATCTAAGGGAAAATTATAGAATTTATCAAACTCTTCTTAGATAGGGAGAAATATTTCAGTTTTAGTGATTTCTATGTGCTTTTACTCTCATATTTTATGTTTTCTCACTAATGTAATGACATATTGAAGTGTTGTGTTGCAGCTTGCAGGTCCACAAAATACACATACATTTATGGCACCCACCGTGGGGCAAATCCTTGGATTTCTCCTCTCTTCTAAGTCTATTTTTGCTAATTTGTGTTCTCTGTTCAGGTCTAGAGTCGCATTTAGTTGCCAAAGCTCACCTTTAGTTGCAAAGGCTTGCATTCGAGAAATATCACCACATTCCAGATTTTTGTCATTGCATTCAGTATATCCTAGATTGCATCTAGGGAAAGCTTGTATTAGGTAAATTTTGTATCGCCTTTAGAGAAAAAGCTCATTTTCAGAATCATTAATCACATCCAGGAATTCTAGGATTGTATCCAATAAAGGAAGTCGCATTTGGCTGGTTTATTTGAAAATTTAAAAGTCTAACCACTAATTTGCTAATCATGACTGATTTTGTTTTTTGAATAGCCTAACATTTTATTGCAAGTTGCTGTCAGAGACTTTTTTGTTAAAAATTTGGAAGGCAACTACTAATTCGTAGTTTGCAGGTTGCCAAATCGCTCAACTTGACCTTTATTTTTACAAGCTTTCAAAATTAAGAACATTTTCTATCACTTAATAAATTGATCAAAGGATTATGCTCTTTTCCTTTAAAGAAAATCAGAAACTCAAAAGTCAATTTATAATTTGATAAGAATTTGGGGGAAATGAACAAGCAATCACACTTTTCTAAATTTGAAATTTATTGAACAAGCAATTCATTTAGTTTGGGGAAATTGAACAAGCTCAATTGTCTAATTTTGGAAAGTAATTGAACAAGAAACTCATTTAAATTGGGGAAATTGAACAAAACAAACTTTTCTTTCATATGCTTTGACAATTCTTACAATAGGCACTTAATATCAAATTTAAACGCATTACTTAGTCCAACTAGAGGAATTTCTCTTTTTCCCAAGTTGGAATAATCAAAGACTCATCATGGGGGATTGAGTTTTGAGTTATAAAATTTGAGGAAATGAACATGTTTGATGTGCTTGTGGGAGAAAATGACATGGAATAGGAGAGTATGCTCTTCTTCTTTTGAAGAATCAGAAATCTAGACTCCTAAGTCGCCAATCCTTTGTCATTTCTTTCAAAACATTAGAGGGCTTTCCGGTTGAGGAAAAAATCTCTCAGACAACCCAAGTGAGGAAAGGTTTTACGCCAACCCTTCCAAATCACTATAAATAGTATTCTTCCTTATAGGCCAAAGCCTTGGAAGACGTAGTCGGTTTTATTCCTAGAGTTTTGACATCATTACTTGAACATGCTTGAATGTGTATAGAGTGGAGCCGCTTGAATATTGCTTGCGAGACTACATGAATTTGAATACTCATAGGGATATACGCCTAAATTTTGACTTGTGCAATTCTATAGGAGACGATTGTGAATGGATGCCCACAATTAAACAACATTTGTAGTCAAAACTACCCAGTTTATCTCTGAAAGGGTGATAATATTTGTGCAAGGAAAATAGTAATTGCCCCAAGATACTCATCATTTTGCACCCCCACTTGTGTTTGGAGTTGGCTAATATGGCATCATGACTAGAGCCTTTGTGTGCTTGGTGATGGTTGTATTCTGATTAGCATGTGAGTGTGTACCTGAGTCTACGAGAAAATATTTTCACTCTATGCCTAGAATCTAGGGAATAGGGATGTGTTTGATCACCTTAACAAAGAAAAATTGCTTGATATGTCCTAAAAACTCACTAAAAATATAATATCCTCAAAACAAGCAATAAATTTCAATCCCTGACATACATGTTTAAAACTCTCCAAAAAGTCTCAAACAAACTCTGTTGTCAGATTAAATTTCATGTACTTCGAGACAAAACTGACAAAATTTGGAAAACCATCAGAGACTCACATATGGTCATTTTCAAGTCACTTCTGGTTGCATTACCTCTCATATATGGAACTTGTTCACTTTTTTTAATTCTCGGCTCGCATATAGGAAGGTTTCTCACATCTTGCATATCAAAGATCGCATTTAGTTTGCAATAGTTTGCATCTGGAAAATCACAACTCGCATTTAGGGAGTCACATCTGGGATAGTGGGTACTTGCACATGTGTCACTCATAGGAACTTAGTACTTTTGGATACCCTTTTGGCTCTTCAGTCTAGTCCTATTGCTTTGGCTGGTCCGCTTGTCGTTGTATCACAATTTTCTTAGAAGTCTACCTTGCATGTCCTTTTGGATTATCACAATTGGTCCCGAAACATGTGGTATTTTCACTTATCGAAACCTCTTGATTCCCAACTCACTATCAAGGCATTCTAACCCTCTGACATTGGAGTCATTCACTCAAACATAAACACTCTTTCACTACATGGACACACTTACTTGGACAATTTGAAATCCTATTGACACTATTGGAAAACCTTTGACAAAGTTGAGACCCAGCTTTCATGGTTAACACAAGATGTAATAAATACCTTGCTGAAAAATCAGAGATACCTCCTACATTACTCAAGTTTCAACAAGGAGAGACATCTCGCAATCCCCTTTTCAATTTAGATTCACCCAAAATGGAAGCTCCTCATCAAGGATGGAGTGCATCTTTTGAGGAATATAACGATGGACAAGACCATAATGAACAAGAAAGTAGTCACGAAGAACAAAGTTAGGGTTGTCCTTTGTTTGATTTGGATAGTGACGAAGAAATATCGAAAGAAGAGTATAACAAAATCAAACAAAGTAGAAATTTCCAAAGGACCTTGGAAAAGATCATTGGTGAAGACAAAGAGAAATATTTCCTACTCTTAGCTTCTCTTGGAGTCAGACTTCCCAAAGACTATGATGTTGAGAGACTAAAGGAAAAGGAGGTACCAACACCTATTTCTATTCTCACCAAGAATTTGACCTTAATGCAATCCAAACTTGCGAAACTCAAGCAAGAAAAGATCAAACCAACGAAAAAATGCTCTTTGGAACACATATGTCCATTTCCTTTTGACAAGAGTATGAACATGGTTACATTTCCTCCTAACATGGAAAGGCCCAAATATGACAAGTACATGGGAGAAACAGATCCACATGACCATGTTAGATATTTTTTCACTCTAAGCATAGAGTACATGCATGAACCTACTTACCTAATGAGGCTATTTTTGGGAAGTCTAGGCGGAAATGCTATGGAATGGTTCTCCAAACTCACACCAAGTGTGCAATGTTTTGAGGAGTTAATACAAATATTTGTCCAACATTACTCCTACAACATACAACATAATGTAACCATGATGGATCTTTGTAACACGAAACAAAGAATGAGTGAATCCTTTACACACTTTTTACAAAGGTGGAGGAGAATCTTTGCAAGGTACTCAAGAGAAATACCTGAATCTGAAAAGATGGAAATCTTTATCAACAACTTGGCACCTGAAATGATCTACGCTTTGAAAATGTAGGATTCACCTAGTTTTGATAGAATGATCAAGAACGCTATTCGTGTTGATTACATCATGGTGAAGAAAGGAGAAATCACACTCCAAAGTGATAATAAATATAGCAACTATAGAAACAAACCTAAATGGTGGAACAATAACAAGAATGTCGTTAGTGATGGAGTGGTGGAGGCATCCAATGCAAACGCTAAACCAGTGGTGTTCAATCTAACAAACATCTTACAAGCAAGCAAAGAAGCTAAGGTAACAACCACAATACCAAGAGAAAATAATGAGAACAACAAGATTAAACCATGGACTTCTAGAACTCAAAGAACATTTACTCCATTGGGAGAACCTCTTGAGATAGTTTTGAAGACTCTCTTGGATAAAAAATTCCTCACAATACCAGATTCAAAACCATGGGAACCAGAAGTTAAACCAAGATGGTGGAATGAAAATGACTATTGTGTCTTTCATAAAAACAAAGGGCATAAGACTAATAACTATGTTAAGCTCAAACATGTCGTACAAGACCTAATTCAGGGAGGAAAAATCAAAGTGGAAGGACATACCACTAAGGAAGATCACTTGGCATTTAAAAAACCATTCCCTAACTATGAAAAAGGGGAAGCTTCTAAAGGAAAAGGAAACGAAGTAAATTACACCTACTCTCATAACGATAATGTGATCAACATGTTGGACATAAAAAGTGAATCAATCAATGTGATCACTATCAAAGGTGCCAAAGATACATCAACACATTCAAACATGGTAACTTGAAGCTAAGTACAAGTCACGATCAAAGGAGTTAACTCCTCATCTAAACAAGCGACATCTTCTAAAGTACCTATTGTCACAATTCCTAAACCAGCAGCAAAAAAGATAAACAGTTACTATACCATCTACAAACTATAAATTGGTAGACCAATTTCAAAGGACGTCAGCTTAAATTTCTATATAAGAGTTACTAAAGATCTCTTCAGTGCATAGGGAAGTTCTTGAACAAGCCCTACATTCTACAAATGTTCCAAAAGACATTGATGTAGACAAATTCCAGGCAATGGTCAACCACATTTTAGCTCCACATTACCTCTCATTTTCAGAAGAAGATGACAAATCCTTGAATCATCCACATAACCAACCCCTTCACATTGAAGTCTTGATTCACAAATCTTGTGTCAAACGTGTATTGATAGATGTAGGTGTGGGGTTAAACATATGTACTCTCAATTTAATCAAGAAATTGGGTCATTTAGAACAAACAATTGATTCAAGAAGTAAGATAACTATCAAGGCTTATGATGAAGAAGAAAGATCATCCAAAGGGCTCATTGTTCTACCAATCAGAATAGTACCAATTGAACACAATGTGATTTTTCAAGTTCTCAATCTACCATTGGCCTATAAAATACTACTAGGGAACCTTGGACACATGAAATGCAAGTAGTACCATCTACTTACCACCAATGCATTAAATTCCCACATAATGTGGTTGAAGTGAAAATTCCTGTAGATTCAAGCTACACTTGCAACAATGATAAAGAAGATAGTATGGTTCCTCACAATAAGGAAGTCCCAAAAGAATCCATACCTGAAACCTGTAAAGACATGGTGATGAGAATCTTTGGAAAGACACTAAAACTTGAAGAAACTAGTATGGGGGAATAAAAACTAGACATGATGTCATCATTGGCTAACATTCTAGTGTCTCCAAGATCTTATGGGAAACCTTCCTCATCTTTCACACCTACTGCATCTAAAGAACAAGACATTCACAAACCAACTGGTATGACTAGAGCTTCTACTTCTCAAGAGGATGAAAAAGAAGATAAAGCGGTTTTGGCTTGGCTCTATAAAGGGGAACAAAGAGAAAATGAGGTGAAACATGTGGAGATATCCCCAAAAAAGTATGGTAAAGAATATGACCTTCTCAAACAAATGGGATATAAAGGGAAGGAACCTTTAGGAGATAAAGGAAAAGGACTCATTGAACCTATACACATGGACTTTAGAAATACCAAAGACAAAATAGGGTTAGGTTTCAATAACAGTTCAGAAAACCCTACTTCAAGAGATGGTCCAATCTTTGATGAAGTGATGAGGAAGAAGAAGAAACAACACTTGAACCATGGACCTATAAAATATTATTACACATTGGTACTGAGTATCCCAAATATCATGGAGAAAGATATGTACCTACCTTTGTAGCACAACAAGAGAATCATGTTCCTTTGTTGTCACAAGCTGATATTCAAGAAGTAGAGGAAACAATAGAAGACTCTTTAGAATTCCAACAACTAGAAGAAAATCATAAATAAATACCCCAACAACAAGATGTACATCCTAACTAGGGGCAATTTGTGACAATTTCACATGTCCTAGACTTACTACACTTTGATCCACAAATGGCTAATAGGGTACATCGGGTAACCATTGCTGAGCTTTTAAACAGATCTGATGACAAAATAATAGACTCACATGATTATGAATGGGATCACATGTTTGATGCTACCATGGACATTGAGGTAGATGTGATTCATAAATTTGCATCTATGTTGGAGAGAGGAGAAATTTCTAACACTTCCCCTAACACTGTTGTTGTCCCAGAATCATATGAGATACCACTACCCAGGATTGTTGATGGAAATACTAGTGCTTTACTAGGTCTAGAGGACATTCAAAGGATACAAGCTATGAGTTTCAATATGATGAGAGAAGAAGAAGAAGAAGAAATCTCAATTGATGATTCACTAGATTTAGGTCTGCATATTACTAACAATGACCCTAATAATGATGATTTGACTCTTAATTATCTAAATGCTATAGAAGCTGACTTAACAGAACATTTCTGTCATTTAATAGTCTTGATGCTAACGCAATGTTGTCCTTGCCAAAATCTGAATCATTATCCTTGGTAAACCCCGACCTTATTGATTGGACCAATTCAGACCCTACTCCTATCATGAACTTTCTCAATGACTATACTTTGGCTTGTTATCTAAATACTTGTGAACTCTATACCTCTTCCACCAATGAAAGGAGCATGAACATGTCAGAGGAGGATATCAAGTTTATTAGTCACAAATTCAAAAATAAAAAAGAAGAAAATAAATGATGGTGAAAACCGCGTTGTGTCAATATCAGATTCCTAAAATAGTAAAAATAAAAGACGTATCTGATGGTGAAAACCTCTCTGAGGTGCCAAAAGATTAGATTCTTGATATCCTCCCTGAGCACTTTCAAGAAAGATCTCCAATTCTAATAGAACCAATACAACAAGTTAATTTGGGAACAAGAGAAGCTCCTCAATTTGCTCACTTGTCACAATCTTTATTAGAAGAAGAAAAGATATGATGACATGTAACTGATTGAATGTTTGAAGATGTTAAGTTGATCACAAAAATCTAGAAGGATAATACAAGACATTAAATTAGGTAATGGATTGTATTTTCATTGATGTCAACTTGATATAATCTAATCGGTTATAATCAAAGTGTCAAAGACTTCAGAGAATCAAGAAGATAAAGATTATGCTTTTAGTAATGCATAAAAGACAAGCATTCACTATGTGACTTCAAACACCGATGGTCAATGGAACCCGATGAACAGAGATCACCAAAAGACAAGTCATAGTGATTCCCGAGAAAAGAACACTGATGGGAATTACTGACAAGCAGAATCACAAGCCTAACCAACGGCCAAAAACATAGTGTAAACCGATGGAGAAGCCCGAGGAGAACTAGAGTGTTGACCGAATCTATTAAAGAATTAAACACCAAAATTAACTTGAGTTCAGAAATGAAAAAATATCTAGCTGGCAGAGCTAAATATGGACTTAACTAGTACATATCTTTGTTTTCATCGACAAGATAAATCTAGAGATAAGTAAAGGATTTAAAGTTGTTTTGTCTAGTTGGCAAGATCTCTGCGAGATAAAATAGGAGTTTTGCTTTAAATCTAATTGGAGAGAATTGTGGATCACACCAAGATCAAGAAAATCAAGAACCTAACAATGGTGATATCATGTCTATAAAGAGACAACTCAATTCATTATGAATTGTGTGGGAGAATGAATGAAAAGAAGATGCTAAAGAGAAACTGATGAAGAGAAACTTCTTACAGTCCTAATCAATCAAGCTGAGGAAAGAGCTAAATTTTTTTGCAAACACTGAGAAACAAAGCATAGCATCACCGAGTAGAAGTAAAGTGGAGCAAAGGTATTAATAGAGATATATTGATCAAATTAGTTTTATGAGCTTACAATAGATTTGAAAATATGCAAGTATAAGTTGTATATGTGAATAGATATTACTGTTTCAATTTAACGATTGATTCAAAAATCATCTTAACCGAGTGGGATTTAAAGATCCTTATATATTGAGATACATCCCAAGGAGTATCAAAAAGTTTGATCATGAAAATAGAATGAGATGTCAGATACCTATTGACAGGCCAAGTGAGTGTTTGATCAAGGAAGGTAGCATAGAGATGCCTAATATCAAGTGAAAGACTAAACTTTTAAATCCTCTAATAAGGTCACACCTAACAGTGTGTTTGTAACCTTTAACAAGGTTGGCTCTTCACTTAGCTCACTTTAAAAGAGTGAAAATTTTGGGTTATCGGTACCAAATGGTTTTTCCCTTAATAGGGTTTCTGCATTAAAAATCCATGTGTCATTGTGTTTATGAGTCATTACTTTAGTGTTTTGCATTACACATAACTTAACTGGATTGATCGATATACTCTAGATAATTTACTGTCTTTTCATTAAATTAACAGACTGCTATTTGGTAAACATACAGTATAAGGTTTAACAAAGCATTCCAAGTAGTAGTAATTTGATAATTGTATTTGGAGGCATTCATCTTATAGGACTGAAGATAACTAGAGGCTTAATATTGTGGTACTAAGTTTTAGGGTTGATTATTGAAATATTTTTTAGGCCACTGATTCACCCCCTCCCCCCCTCTCAGTTATTACTAACAATTGGTATCAGAGCTTGTGTGATTAGAAAGAGAGTTTAACACCTCAAGCAAAAGATCACAAGATGAATAGATGCGATGTGCCTTAGTTGAATAAAGACAACTTTGCATCATGGAAAAGTGGAATAAGACTCCACCTATCAGGTATTTGCAATGATGTTACTCAATACCTTGATACTGAATATTTTTTGCCTACAATACCTCATACTCTTGAGAAATTAAGAGAAAAGCATGAGCGTAATTGCATGATGATAGAACTTACCTCATCACTCTCTGATGCCAAGTTTGAAGATGTCAAAACCTACACCTCTGCAAATCAAATATGGGATAAGCTAAATCTTGTACAAGGAGGAGATGTCAATGTACTAAGAGAAAAGGCAGAAAGCCTAAAGAGGGAGGTTTGATGACCTAAGGATGAAAGAATGATAAAATATCACTCAGTATAGCTGTAGAATCAAAGAAGTAGTGAATGTTATCTGAGGAGTTGGAGGTGTACTTGAAGAGGAGACAGTCGTAAGTAAAATCTTAAGAACCTTACTACATGTATATGCTATTAGAGTTTCTGATATTCAAGAAATAAGAGCAGTTGCAAACAATACAGTTACTCTAGATAGGCTGATTGGTAGACTAATCTCATTTGAGATGAATAAATTTGATAATAGTGTCTTACCATCTATAGAATCTGCATTCAAATATTCTTTAAAAATAAGTAACTCAAGTCATAGACATGCTGTTAGAAATGATAGTGACATTGATAATGAGGATCAAGGACTTGATGAAATTGAGGCACTTATGGCCAGAAGATTGCAGAGAGGCAAAGGTAGATACAAAGGTAAATTACCACTTGCATGTTTCAATTGTAAAGAGGTTGGACACTTTTCTGCAAGATGTCCAAATAGAGAAAAGATGACAGAGGAAATGATAGATCATATGAAAAGAAGTTTGATAGAGGTGATAATAGAGATTACCAAAGTAACCGACAATCAGGAAAGAGAGATACCTGAGACTACAAGGAAAAAGGGAAGAAAGCTTGTTACCTAGCTGAGAACAGAGCTGATGACACTAACACCGAATCAAAAGAAAATATTGAGATGATATTTGTAGCCATGAAGGATGATTCAGATCAAGATGAAGAAAGGTATGTAGAAATTGCACTCATATCTAAAGTTAGTAAAAATGATGTATGGATCATAGATAGTGGTTGCACTCACCATATGACCAGTGATAAACAAAATTTTGAGACTTTTGAATACTATAATGGTGGTTTAGTAAGAATGGGAAATGATACACCTTGTCCAATTGAAGGTAAAGGGACTATAATGTTGAATAACCTAATAAAATATGAAGATGCTTACTAGGTAAAAGGACTAAATTATAATTTGTTAAGTGTTTCATAGCTGAATAATTCAGGTCACAGAGTAGCATTTGAAAATAAGTAGGAAAAGATCTTCAATGAATCAAGAAGGTTGATTGGAACTGGTGAGCAGACAAAAGGTAACCTTTTCTATCTTGATGACACTATCACCACTTGTTTTATGGCTAGAAATGAAGACATATGGTTGTGGCACAAAAGGTTGTTTCATGTGAACTTTGAAAACATGATAAAGATAAGCAATAAAAGGAATGTCAGAGGCTTACTGAGAATGACTAAGCCCGAACATATCATGTGCAAGAATTGTCAAAAAGGTAAATGACAAAGTCTAGTTTCAAGAGTAAAACCCATACAGCTAATGCAATTATAGAATTAGTCCATACAGATCTATGTGGACCCATGAGGACATAGAGTTACTATGGAGATAGGTATTTCATTCTCTTTATTGATGATTATTCTAGAATGATGACAGTCATGTTCTTAAAAGATAAATTAGAAGCATTTAAGATGTTTAAATGGTATAAAGCTATGGTAGAAAAACAAAGTTAAAAGAAATTTAAATGCTTAAGGTCAGATAGAGGAGGGGAATTTACTTCAGATGAATTCACTAACTATTGCAATGAGCATGGAATTAAAAGACAAATTTTTGCACCGAGAACACCACAACAAAATGGAATTGTTGAAAGGAGAAACATATCAATTTTTTACTGTGCAAGAACATTGATGATTGAGAAAAACATCACTCAAACTTTCTGTATGGAAGCTGTCAGTACTATTGTCTACACATTAAATAGAGTACAATTGAAGAAGGACAATAAGAAGACACCCTATGAGCTTTGGTATGGTCATACATCCAATGTAAGTTACTTCAGAATCTTTGGTAGTCAATGTTATATTTTGAAGGATGATAGAAATGGAAAACTTGACTCCAAAAGTGATGAAGGTATCTTTCTAGGGTACTCAACAAAAAGCAAGCCTTGTAAATGTCTTAACAAGTCATCTAAAAGAATCATTGAAAGTGCAAATGTGAAAATAGATGAATTTGTAGAAAAGAATGATAAGGAAAGCAAAAAGGAACCAGAGGACTACAACAAGTTTGTTTATATAGAACCTGAAACTCTACTCAAGCAATAGTGTGTCACTCCTGAGCGTCAAAACATTGCACCCGAGCATCAGGCTGCAATTACCAAAAATCAGGATAATCCTCAAGTTGATGTTCTGAATAATGGAGATGAGAACGAAGGTCAAGAAGATGATCAGAATGATGAACACCGAGCTGAACCAAAACTTTCCAATTATGTCAGAAGAAATCATCCATAGAATCAAATCATAGGAGACAAGAAGGTTAAAACAAGAACAAAAAGTAAGTCACTAAACACCAAATGTTTACTTTGTGATTTTGAGCCTAAATCTGTTGACATTGCACTTGAGAATGAAGAATGGGTCAGTGCAATGAATGAAGAAATTGAATAGATTGAGAAGAACAATACATGGACACTAGTACTGAGACCAGATGACAAGGATTTCATCGGTACCAAATGGATATTCAAAAACAAGTTGAATGAGAATGGAGAAGTCACAAGAAACAAAGCAAGGTTAGTATGCAAGGGGTATGCACAAGAAGAATGAATTGATTATGGAGAAACCTTTGCACCCATTTCTAGACTAGAAGGAGTTATAATCTTACTTGCTTATGTTGCATTTAAAGGATTCAAGGTATACCAAATGGATGTCAAATTTGCATTCATAAATGGAATACTAGAAGAAGAGGTATACATTGAACAACTAGAAGGGTTTGTTGATACAAACAAGAGAAACATGGTATGTAGACTACACAAAGCCTTGTATGGATTGAAAAAAGCACCAAGAGCCTGGTATGAAAGAATTCACTCATATATCATTAGCATTAAATTTGTTAGAACAAGTGAAAATAGAAATCTAGACTTAAAGAAGATACCAATGGTAATATTCTGATTGCTGAAATTCTTGTTGATGATATCATTTTGGGGGAAATGAAATGTTATGCAAATCCTTTTCTAATGAAATGAGAAAGGAATTTGAAATGTCTATTTTTGGAGAAATCAAGTTCTTTTTTGGTCTACAGATTCTTCAACAAGATGCAAGCATATATATCAGTCAATCCAAATACATCAAAAAAGTGATGAAGATATTCAAGATGGAAGATTTCAAACCAGTTGGAACACCTATGGCTACTGGATGTAAGTTGACCAAATAAGAAAAATCAAATGAGGTAAATCAAACCTTATATAGATGAATGATTGGAAAGCTAATGTATGTTGTTCATACCAGAACAGATATAACACATGCAGTTGGAATAGTTGCAAGATTCTCTGCTAATCCCAAAGAATCACACATGACTGCTGTCAAGAGAATTATGAGATATCTGAAGAACACCGAGGACTATGGATTATGGTATAAAAGAGAAAGAAACTTTGAGCTACAAGTCTATACAAATGTTGATTGGGCTGGAAATATTGATGACCAAAAGAGCACAACTGGAGGACCATTCTTCATGGGTGACAAACTTGTCACATGGATCAGCAAGAAGCAATGATGCATCTCTCAGTCTACTGCAGAAGTAGAGTATGTTGTTGCATCTGCAAATTGCTCCAATATTGCATGGATCAAACAATTACTGGATGGTATGAATATGAAGACTCTTGAACTAGTAATTATCTATTGTGATAACACTAGTGCAATAAACATTTCTAAGAATCCAATCATGCATGCTAAGACTAAGCATATTGCTATAAAGTATCACTATCTGAGAGAACAAGTGCAAGGAAAGGAGGTGACACTAGAATATGTTCAATCAAAGGAACAATTAGTTGACATATTCACCAAGCCATTACCGAAGGATACATTTGAGTACCTAAGACAAAGACTAGGGGTCCAACCCTTGTCTATTGGTCAGTAAGATGACTAGAAGGTTGCATCAGCCTATACCAAATCTCAAGATCAGTCATGTTGATGCAAACACTGAGATAAATAGAAACAAATACCTCTATACACAGCAAGGTACAAGTACGCACCGAACACCAGAGATATTGTATTGCTGATGGATAAGGGAAATTTAAGGAATATATTATGTAAAAAAAATGGAAGATAATAAAAACAAGGAGAAGTGTTTTTGTTTGGCATTGTTGTCAAAGGGAGAGATTATCTCATTATCATCAGGGAGAGATATGCATTATCTTAAGGGAGATCGTATCTCATCATCATAAGGGAGAGAAAATTGATTACATATCAAATAAGTAACAAAGGGAGAGAGTTTAGACAAAGAGAAAGATTGTTGTCAAAGAAAAAAATAGATTATCAAGAAGAGGAACAGTCAAGGCAAAGCACATATCAGAAAAAAGATAGAAGATGCTACATCTATCTAGTGAAGGGATTGAAGATCGAAGACAACCACTCTACAAGAAACAAATCAAAGCTATTTTTTGAGCTTACCGAAAGCCATAAATTTATAATAGTTGCAATAGGAAAGCTTGATGAAACTATTATATTTCATATTGTATTAGTAATAGTATAGTATGATAATGTAGTATCTTGCCATCAATGTCAAAGGGAGAGATTGATGACATGTAACTGATTGAATGTTTGAAGATGTTAAGTTGATCACCGAAATGCAGAAGGATAATGCAAGACATTAAATCAGTTAATGGATTATATTTTCATTGATGTCAAATTGATATAATGTAATTGATTATAATCAAAGTGTCAAAGACTTCAGAGAATCAAGAAGATAAAGATTATGCTTTCAATAATGCATAAAAGATAAGAATTCACTATGTGACTTCAAACATCAACGGTCAATGGAACCCGACGGAAAAAGATCACCGAAAGACAAGTCACACTAATTACCAAGCAAAGAACACCGACCAGCAGAATCACAAGCATAACCGATGGCAAGAAACATAGTGTAAACTGACGGAGAAGCCCAAGGAGAAATGGAGTGTTGACCTAAGCTATCAAAGAATTAAACACCAAAATTAACTTGAGTTCAGAAACGACAAATATCTAGCTAGCAGAGCTAAATATGGACTTAACTGGTAATTATCTTTGTTTTCATCGACAAGATAAAGCTAGAGATAAGTAAAGGATTTAAAGTTGTTTTGTCCAGTTGGCAAGAAGATCTCTACAAGATAAAACAAGATTTTTCCTTTAAATCTAATTGGAGAGAATTGTGGATCACGCCAAGATCAAGAAAATCAAGAACCTAACAACAGTGATATCATGCCTATAAAGAGACAACTCAATTCATTATGAATTGTGTGGGTGAATGAATGAAAAGAGGATGCTGAAGAGAAATTGATGAAGAGAAACTTCATATAGTCCCGATTAATCAAGATGAGGAAAGAGCTAAAGTTTTCTGTGGACACCAAGAAATAGAGCACAACATCACCGAGTAGAAGTAAAGTGGAGCAAAGATATTAAAAAAGATATATTGATCAAATTAGTTTTATGAGCTTACACTAGATCTAAAAATCTGCAAGTATAAGTTGTATATGTGAATAGATCATATTGTTTCAGTTTAACCATTGATTCAGAAAGTCTCTTAACCGAGCGGGATTTAAAGATCCTTTCTATATTGAGATAAATCCCAAGGAGTATAAAAATGTTTGATCATGAAGATAGCATGAGATGCCAGATACCTATTGATAGGTCAAGTGAGTGTTTGATCAAGGGAGGTAGCATAGAGATGCCCGAGATCAAGTGACAGACTAAAATTTTAAATCCTCTAACAAGGTCACACCTAACAATGTGTTTTTAACCTTTAACAGGGTTGGCTCTTCACTGAGCTCACTTTAGAAGAGTGAAAATTTTGGGTTACCGGTCCCAAGTGGTTTTTCCCTTAACAGGGTTTCCACATTAAAAATACATGTTTCATTGTGTTTATGAGTCATTACTTTAGTGTTTTTCATTACACATAACTTAACTGGATTGATCGGTATACTCTAGATAATTTACTGTCTTTCAGTAAATCAACAGACTATTATTCGGTAAACATATAGTATAAGGTTTAAAAAAACATCCCGAGCAGTAGTAATTTGATAATTGTATTTGGAGGCATTCATCTTATAGGACTAAAGATAACTAGAGGCTTAACATTGTGGTACTAAGTTTTAGGGTTGATTATTGAAATATTTTTGAGGCTACTAATTCACCCCCCCGCATTCCCCCCCCCTCTTAGTTATTACTAACAAGATACAGTTCACTAAATTCCTCAAAGAGGAGAAGATCAAGTTTTCATGGTCTTACACTAATATGCCTAGACTCGATCCTGAGTTAATAATGCATCACTTATATATAGGTCCTGGAATAAAACCCATCAAACAAAAATTAAGGAAGATGCACCCACATGTAGCATTATTAGTGAAAGCAGAGCCAAAGAAACTATTAAAAGCTGGATTCATAAGAGTCATCACTTATACAAGATGGATTTCTAATGTGGTACCAGTTTCCAAAATAGATAAATCTATCAGGATCTACATAGGATTCAGAGACCTAAAAAAAGCTTGTCCTAAAGATGATTTTTCACTGCCCAACATTGATATGATTATAGATCTCACAGCGGGATATCAGATGTATTATCTTATGGATGGGTTTTCAGGCTATAACCAAATTAAGATTTCTCCTGAGGACCAAGAAACGATAGCATTTACATGCACATGGGAAATATTTTTATTGAACGTCATGCCATTTGGACTAAATAATGTTGGCGCTACATATCAAAGAGCTATGACAATAATATTCCATGACATGATACACAAAAACATGGAGAACTATGTGGACGATACATTAGCCAAGTCAAAAATAAGAGCAACTCACATTGAAGAATTGAGAAAGATACTAGATCAAATGGAGAAATTTCAACTAAGTCTTAATCCAAAGAAATGTGCATATGGAGTCCAATCAGGGAAACTCTTATGGTTTATTGTATCAGCTAAATGAATTGAGGTAGACCTAGGAAAAAGTAAAAGCTATAATGGAAATGTCACCTCCTTGCAATATGAGTCAAATGTGGATGCTTCAAGAAAAATTTTAGTCCATCAGGAGCTAGTAGTGAAGGATCTCCCAACCACTCATCGAATCAATGCAGGCATCTCACTCGGAGTGACCCCATGAAATATAGAATACCCCTGATAAGCATCAAGGATATCACTCACTAACATGGAGCTCATCGCGCGTACATAATCCTCGGGCTCTCGTGCTATATCATCAGGCGTGGGGAGTTGGTAGCGGATGTAAGAATCAAAAAAAGGATTTGACTGATCAACACCTAGGCTCATATGATATCATAACATGTACTTGCCCACATGATCAAATGACAACTGGTCAACCTGACTTGCAATGGAGGCAATGCTAGAGTACATATCTAGGCGTGCCTCCTCACCCATAGACTCTCCAGCTCTAGTGTGAGCCTCCAAACCTTTTGGAGGAACAAAAAGGATTTGACTCACCAATACCCTCTTACTAGGGGCTATGGTACATCAGGTTGTCTAAACTTATCTGCAAATCTGTCCCGCCCCTGACCTGCATGTGTAACACCCCAAAATTGGCACCTTATAATCCAATCAATTTTGGTGCATTTTCTCATCATCAAAGTCCTATTATACTTGGAAAATTCTCCTCCTAACTGACTTTAATTGACTTGGTCTCAAATGCAGAAAACCTAAATTTGCATAAATTTGCCATTATATTTAATTTCTAAATCATCAAGGTTTATTAGCTAAAAATCCCTATGATTAATTGATTTAATTCTAAAGTCCTAAGTGCTTTTAAATTAAATTAATTCCACCCCCTTTAGCTAATATACATAAAAGGAATTGAATACTTATTTAATTGATTGGATGAATTATCCTCAAAAAGGAATTCCATAATTCCATGTGAAAGGTCACTCATGTGGCAATAATCTATCCTTTTAATTAAATAATTCATGCTTTTTTATCTCAAATGGAAATGAAGAGGCAACCGTTTCTTTTCAAGAAACTCTTCACCCTCTTTCCATGGTTTTCTATAAATTGGACCCCTTTTTCTTCATTTTAGAGGATGATTTTTGAGAGCATCAAATCTATAGTGAAATTGGCATTGATTATTACATGCTTTTGAGTTTAAATTGCATAATTAGATTAATTTCAATTTGGAGTAATGATATGTTGATTTCATTTGCAATTCATTTACATATCTAACATCTCAATTTCATCTCTCAAGCTTTTTAGTTTAAATGAAATTTCAATTCTAGATTAAGAGCATTTGAATTCTAGATTAAGAGTATTTCATTTCTTAGATTAATTGCAATTTCATTCCATAGAGTAGTTGCAATTTCAATTCTAGTCTAGTTGCATTTGACTCCATAGATTAATTGCGATTCATTTCTAGATTAAGAGCAATCTCATTTCATAGATTAGTTGTAGTGCATTCATGGATTAATGGAAATTTCATCTTCTCTCATGCTTTAGAAATCCTCCATGTTAGCAATGGTTAGGTTGTTGGCTCTCATTCTGAGAGTAAATTCGACATCCACAACTAATTAAGAGGCAGCAAGTCACTTCAATTGAATTTGCAGGATAAACAATTCATGTTTGTCTTTGTGAATTGAACAATTGAGTAAAGACTATGCTGAGTTTGTGCCCAATTTAGAGGTCACATTCAAGCACACACATTTTGGTGCCCACCGTGGGGCAGAAAAAATGATTTCTGGCCTCATTTCTGAACTTTTTGACAGTGTTTTGGGAACTCTATCGTACGTCCGTACTGCACTGGTACAGAGTATTGCGCAAATTTTTGTGTCGAGCTGCATGAATTTTTGCTCTATGTAGCACTCTTTCGCATGAAGAAATAGAAAGCTTGCGTGCCTTGAAGCACTTGCTTGCACGTAGTGAAGTACTTTCTCGCATGAACTTTAGCAGACAGACACTTAAATTTCAGAATTTGTAATCTGTTGTTTTTATTTTTTGACATCTATTTTTTGCTGAGATTTTTCTATTTCTGATTTTTGCTGCAGCATAATAGTGGTTTGCAGGTTCTCTTGTCAAAGATAAAAAACTCTCTAACAGTTTGCTTGCATGATGATTGTCAAAGGCATAATTAAACATCATGTTTGTTTATTGTTTTTCATTCACATAGTTTAAATAGGGTTTTGTTAAAATTTCGTAAGGATCCCGATAGTAAAGTAGGGGAATAGGCTCTTCATTACATGGAAGTGATGCCCATGGATGAAACTGAGACCCAGATGTTGCTATCATGATGGATACTTGGGGAAGCAAAGAAAGATAGCGAATCTTTAGCACTTCTATTTGTTAGGGGATTATGCTCTTCTCTCTTTGAGAAAATCAGAAACCCAAAGGCTTGTGGATTTGGTGGAGTGAAACTATCTTGGTGATGAATATGCTTGATGTTTTTGGGTGAGGTGAAAAGGTAGAGAAGTATGCTCTTCTCTCATTGAGAGAATCAAAAAATCAAACCCTTGGATCCAAACCAAGTTGTGTCACCTTTAGAGGGCCTGCTAGAAGTTGAACCTCTGGGAATGACCCAAGTGAGTACACACCTTTCACCGGTGATTCCACCTCACTCTAATAAATTCTTCTTTGTTGTAGTCTAAAGACTCCAAAGCCATGGTAACTTCTTTCTCATGATTTTGACTATCATCGTGAGAAAGCCTTGTTTTTCATACTAAGCGGCGTCAGTCCCAGCCTTGCTTGCAAGGGTGTATGACTTACAAGTGTTGGTGTGGCTATGAGGCCCCAGCTCTGTATCAGAGGAACCAGAGGTTATTGTTAATGAAAGCCTATTAAACACTCTCTTAGTTAGATGCCTACCCGATTCACCTCCAAAAGGAGACATAATCTGTGCACAGGGAGAGGGAAGAATCTCTCCCCTAGATTCTTGACATAGGTATGCACATGGATGCTTGAAGTGGTATATGACACTAGCCCCTGTTTAAGGGTAACCTTTGAACATATATACTTAGTCCTTGGAAACACCAAAAACATGGGTGCTCTTTTGAGGGTGACACTGCTGTGTGAGGTGCACACATATGCATAAGACAGCGAGGCACAGATTTTGTCTTCTCAACCAATTTTCTTTGTAGGGATAATTGAGTGTTTGTTCTTGAGTCTTAAACTATTTGAATCATCATCAAACAAAGACTCCCATTATTCTGCCAAGTTGCTTTGTCCTTGGTAGAATTGTTTACGACTACTGCTTGTGTCACCACTGTTTGATTGAAACTTCATGTTTGTAAACGAGTGCTTGTCGCCTTGAAATAGAGATTGCTGATTTGTATCATCATAAAACTATCCTAAACCTAGAAAATTTGTCAGAGAATAGTTCCTACTGTGTCTCAAAATCTGGTTTTTAACTCAAAAACTGAGTCTGTTTACCAAAATTTGGTCTTTTCTCACGCAAACTTTTAGAAACCTGGAACTTTCTCACGCAAACTTTCAGAAACCTGGAACTTGCTTGCACAAGTTGACATTTCCTCACATGAAGTTTAGCACTTTCTCGTGTGGTGAGGCATTTCCTCATGTGGATCTATATCCTGGCGTCCAAAATAGCAACCTTTTTCCTATTAACTGGTGAACTTTCTGCTTGATCTATCTTTTTTTTGGGGTCTGATTGCTTATTTCCTCATTGTCTGCAGTCTGAAACTAGTTGCTTTGAGTTTCAAACTAATTGATCCTTACTCAAACTTGTTTTTCCTCTTTGTCTCCATCCTATCTTTTTTGTGTTTTTGTACCTTGCGACACGATCATCATATCTCGGTTGTTCTAGCCATACTCTCGATGACTCGTGTCGGGTGCATCTCACACCTTGGTTGTGCTAGCCTATTACCTCTTTTTTTATATACCTCTAGAGATAGAGTTCTAAGTCAGATCTTAAGTTTCCTCTCATATCAGCTTCGTCTATTCCTGTTACGACTAGGAGCGGTAATATTTTTCCCATACGTGGTTCTAGAGTAGGTAGAAGTAAACCTCGCAATCAAGGAAAAGGTCATTATGAACCCGTTATTCAAGTTGATAATCAAGAGGGATCCTCACATTCCTCTTCCCCATTTAGTATAGATCTGAGTCCTAATCAGAAACCAGTGCTTTAGTTTTTTTCTAATCTGTTGTTTTAAGATCAACATAATCCATTTCTTTCAGATCAACTAGGCTTCAAAAAATCACCCATTTGGGTTGATCCCATTAACGATCCTCATTGCCTTAGTGATCCTTTTCAACACTTCAATCCTTTTGATTCACCAAAGAGCACATTGGCTATGAGTCCTCCACGCGATACTCACACTCATACTGAAGGAGTGCACACAGAACAATCTCATGTTGACAAGATGACATCTCCTTTTGATTACACACAAGGTCACGACCAATGTCAACATGAACAAGGTCATCAAGAAGAACATCACAAAGGTCAAGATCAGACTTATAGTATTTATGAAATCCTTGGCAATGATGATGAGCCAATAACTCAAAATGACATAGACGCAGCAAATTCTAATAAATATCTCATCAAAATGATGGAAATACTCCTTGCGGAAGACAAAGAAAAATACTTCCTAGATTTGGAAAAACAAGGGGTCAAGTTACCTGCAAACTTCCAAGTGGAAACGCTTGTCGCTAAGGAAGAGGAAACTGAAACCTCCAAGTTGCATAAGATAATTCAAGACATGCAAGGTCAAATTAGCCAACTTATGAAAGATAAGGACAAACCAATGCAATAGTTTACAATGGAAAGTATATGTCCTTTTCCATTTGATAAGAGTATTGTTATGCCACCTTTTCCCAAAGGTGTAGAAATTCCTCAATATGACAAGTATCTAGGTACCACTGATCCTCAAGATCATTTAAGATAATTTGGTGCTTTATCAATGGAGTTTATACATGATCAAACATATTTGATGCATCTTTTTCCATGAAGTTTGGGTGGTCCCGCCATGGAGTGGTTCTCACGACTACCCACTGGTATCAAGACTTTTGACGAGATTGATAATCTCTTTATGCAACACTATTCTCATAATATTAAACATCCTATCAACATAAGGGACCTTTGCAACCTTAAGAAAAGGCAAGGGGAACCATTCTTAACGTTTCTCCAAAGATGGAGACAACTTTGCACAAAGTACCCTCGCAAAATACCTGAGTCTGAGAAACTCGGTATATTCTTGGATAATCTCACCCCTGATTTTGGGTATCAAGTCCAACTTCAAGGTCCCCTTAACTTTGATAGTATGATAAAACAAGCTATGAGAATAGAAGAATTCATGGTTAAAAAGGGTGAATTGACCTTGAATAAAGATAACAAACAAAACTCCTCGTCTTCCAACAAAGATAAAGGGAAATTTTCCAACAAAAAAATAGATGTTGTGAATGATGGGGTGGTCGATAACGTGACTTCAACTTCTTCAAAACCGGTCTTCAATCTTACCTCTGGTATACAAGTGACCAAAGCTATTGAAAAGGTTGCAACCAATACTCAACTGCCTTCTAGATTTTCTGGCAACAAACCTTGGGTAGCGCGACCCAAGCATGAATTTACCTCTTTAGGAGAACCACTTGATGTGGTTTTCAAAACTTTGGTACAAAATTAGATTCTTTCTCATTTGGAGAAACATCTATACGATCCACAACCATGACCTCATTGGTGGAATGAGAATGCTTACTATGAATACCATCAAAACAAAGGTCATAAGACTGCTACATGTCTCCAATTGTGTCATAAAATCCAAGATTTGATTGATAACAAGTTTATCGTTGTAGAGAATCATAACAAGAATTTGGATCATCAAGCTTTTAAAGATCCCTTTCCTTGTCACGAGAAAGGTGAATCCTCCAATGCTCAGAATAATAATGCCAAATTTAATCACGCACATACCACTTACGATAATGTTATAAACATGATTGAACCAGTGGAAGTGGAATATTGCTATATGTTTACTAGCAACGGAAGTGGGAATGCTTCTAAACCCAGAACCTCATTTGTCTTGAGAGGCCCTGCGTCTCGATTATCAGAATCTAAAACATCTCGAGATTGTGCGAACGTTGTTACTAGATCTCAAGCTAAAATCACTATCAAGGGTCCTAACCCTTCTGCTGCTACATCCGTGCCAAAAAAAAATACGAATAAGACTATTGTTGGCTCTACCAACAAGACCATGAAGGTGGTCCCTATGCCTCCTACTACTGGTTATAGCATTCTTGACCAGCTTCAAAGGACCAATGCTCAGATAACTATTTTTGAGCTATTGAAGATCTCGCCTGCTCATAGGCAGATTCTGGACAAGGCTCTCACAGAAGCTAATGTCCCCAAAGATATAAATTTAGATCAGTTTCAATCCATGGTGGGTCACTTGAATTCACCATATTATTTTTCCTTCTCTGAAGAAGATGATCACTCAATTAGTCACCCGCACAATGCTCCTCTACAGATAGAAGTCATGATAGGCAAACAGCTAGTCCACCACATCCTCATTGACAATGGTGTTGGTCTTAATATTTGATCCTCTCATTTTCTTGCTCAGCTAGGGTATGGTGAGGATCGCATATATTCTCACAAAATAATTACCATTAAGGCCTATGATGAAGAAGAGAGAAAATCTAAAGGTCTATTTGTGTTACCCATTCAGGTTGGACCAGTTGAAACAGATGTCACATGTCAAGTGCTAGACCTTCCTCTTGCATATAATATCTTGCTAGGGAGATCATGGATCCATGAGATGCAAGTGGTTCCTTCTACATACCATTAGTGTATCAAGTTTTCTTTTCAAGGTGTAGAGGTGACAGTTCCCACTAGTATGGGCTCTTCTTGTAATGCCCTCACACAATCAACTGATAGTCTTGTTCCAAATAATAGAGAATACATAGAACTCTGCGATGCCAAGCTCAGAGATATGGAACAGACCCTGAAAATCATAAACATAGGCATGGGTGGATATCAAATAGAACCCATGCTATCTTTAGCAGCTTTACCTCCATCTCCCCATTCTTATGGGAGACCTTCTGAGAAAAATAGGTCTTCTTCTACTCCTGAGGTAGTTTATGATGGTGTCTTTGTAGAGTCCTCTACACAATTAGAAGATGAAGATGAGGAAAGAGCTATCAAGGCCTGGCTTTGCAAAGGAAAGAACATAGCTGAACAAACTACCCCGGCTTGAGAACTAAATCCAAACAATGAAGGTCTTAAGATTATGAAATGTTTTGGGTACAAAGGGAGTGGCCCAATAGGGGTGAATGGAAATGGGTTACTAGAACCTATTCAAGCTATAGGTCAAAAGACAAAAGACACCACTGGTTTAGGTTTCAAAAAGATCCCGTTTCATCTAGGGATCAATAAATTTGTGCCAGAAATAGAATCTACACCAAAACCTGAAGGTACAGGTGCATTTGACACCATAGAAGATAGCTCTAATGAGGATTTCTTTCCTTATCCCATTCCTCTAGACCTGGCAACATTCTTCACTGAGCTAGATAAATTTGTACTGCATGTCAGTACAGCTGAGAGTGACAATGATTCTGATAAAACCACTCCCCTTGATGCACTAACCTATGAACAATGGAAAGACTTGCAAGATCCTAACTTCCAAGGTGAAAGATACGTACCACCAGAATTTCAAGAACAGTTGGCACAAGAATAGGCTGGTATTGCACGAACTCCTAAACCTTCATGGTGCAAGAACCCAAGTCAGAGTTCAGATACAAACTCTCATGAATATGAGTTTGATAGTTTGTCAGAAGGATCTTATGAAAAAATTCTCAACGTAAGTGAGGGGTCTAGTGAAAGGTCTAACGAGTCCAAGTCTATAAATGTTAACATGTCTTCTACTTCGGTCATTAGGGATCAAAAGGATTCAAACACACCTTTGGATGAGATCGGTTTAGCTCTCAGCTTGCTAGTTAACACTTTCAATCACAATACTATGAATGCACTTGAACCTATCACATCTCTTTCCCTCCAACATCCTGAATTAATAGACTAGAATTCCCCTTCTTCATCTAGTGAATTCCTTACATTCCAGAATGATTACACCCTAGCCTTCTACCTTCATGCTGTGGAACCCATGACATCCTCCACTAGTGAAGAAATTTTCAACATGACTGAGGCTGACATCAAGTATCTTAGTCAGAAAATTAAAAAAAGAAAAAATAGGTGCTCTGTTGGTGAAAACCACATTATGGCAGTATCAGAGCCAAAAAGAGTAAAAAGAAAAGACGTATCCGAAGGTGAAAACCTCTTTGAGGTGCTTGAGGATGAGATACCTTATGTTCTTCTGAGTCACTTCCAAGAACACTCATCACTGTTAATTGAGCCAACTCAGCCTATAAATCTGGGAACAGAAGAACATCCACACATCATTCATGTGGCCAAGTCATTATCTACAGAAGAACTTAAGGAATTCATAGAATTCTTCTAGGAGAAAAAGATAAATTTTGCATGGATGTATTCTGACATGTTGGGTTTGGATCCTAATCTCATTATGCATCACTTATCAATAGCTCCAAGTGTGAAACCATTTAAACAAAAACTTAGAAAGATGCATCTGCATGTGGCTTTATTGATCAAAGTAGAATAGGAAAAAATTCTAAAAGATGGGTTCATCCGAGTGATTGATTATGCAGAGTGGATCTCTAATATAGTCCCAGTGACTAAACATGACAAATCTATCAGGGTCTGCACAGACTTTAGAGATTTAAATTTGGCATGTCCCAAAGATGATATTTCGCTTCCCAATATTGACATGATCGTGGACATGACAGTAGGATATGAGATGTATTCAATAATGGATGGTTTCTCTAGCTATAATCAAATCAAAATTGTGCCAGAGGACCAAGAGAAAACCACTTTTACTTGTGCATGGGGTACATTTTGCTAGAATGTTATGCCGTTTGGTCTAAAAAATGCTGGAGCTACTTATCAAAGAGTGGTCACTACAATATTTCATGACATGATGCATAGGACAATGGAGGACTACGTGGATGACACACTTGCTAAAAGTATGGATAGAAAGACACATCTCACTGATCTAGGTCCCATACTGGATCATATGGAAAAATTCTGGTTGTGTCTTAACCCTAATAAATGTGCATTTGAGGTTACTTCAGGAAAATTATTGGGCTATATCATCTCTGCTAAAGGAACCAAGGTGGATATAGAAAAGGTACAAGCTATAATGGAAATGCCTCCACCTCGTAACATCAAACAAATAAGAGGTCTCCAAGGTTGGATCCAATCTATCAGGCATTTCATATTTCAACTAGCTAACAAGTCACAACCATTCACCAAAACTCTGCATAAAGGTGTGACTTATGACTGGAACAAAGAATGTGAACAAGGCTTTCAATAGATCAAATAATATTTAGCTAATCTGCCCATATTGATGCCTCCTATTCAGGGGAAGCCTTTGATCTTATATATCTCAGAAACAGAAACATCTCTGGGTTCTCTCTTGGCTCAGGAAGATCAAAATCATAAAGAAAGAGCCATTTACTACATCAGCAGAACATTGGTCTCTTACGAAATGAATTATTTTGTAACTGAGAAGGCTTGCCTAGCAGTGGTGTTCTCTTCCCAGAAGTTAAGACACTACATGTTGGCTCACACTATAAGGTTAATCACAAAAATTGATCAATTGAAATACTTAATCAGTAAAGCTACCCTCACAGGTAGACTAGCTAAATGGGTCATGCTCCTTAGTAAGTTTGATATTGAATATGTCAAGAGGAAATCCATCAAAGGATAGGCGATTGTAGATCAGTTGGGAGAAGCACCCATTACAGATCATCAACCATTAAAGATGGAATTCCCAGATGATTCCATCATGATTCTCATGCATTAGACATGGACAATGTTCTTTGATGGCTCATTCACCCAACAGGGGTCAGGAGCTAGAATTCTATTTATCATGCCTCAATGGTATTCCTTACCAAAGGCATACAAAATGATGTTTCCTTGTACCAATAACATCACTGAATATGAATCTTTTATCAATGGGCTAAAGATCGCTATTGAATGGCAAGTGGATGAACTAAAAGTCTTTGGAGATTCACAACTAGTTATCAATCAAGTGAACGACATCTATCAGAAGAAAGATGAAAAGTTAGTGCCCTATAAAAAGATGGTTGACAGCCTTAAGAAATACTTTGTACATGTTACTTGTCAGCAAATTCCCAGGGCAAATAATAAAGCGGCTGATGCTATGGCCACTCTAGCTTCTATGTTACAAATGTCAGAGAATGATTTCAGACATGAGTTCCTAGTGGAGACATTATGCTACCCTGCCTATGACTCCCCTGACTCCTGGATGATCTATTCATTCATTGGACATGATTCATCTCGCTACCACCACATCTACTCTTATCTCCATGACCAAATTATTCCTAACATATATACTAGAAATGAAAAATGTCACCTCATCCGCAGTGCTTCACGGTACGTCATCGTAGCAAACGACTTGTATAGACAAGGTCTAGATGGTACCCTCCTTAGGTGTCTAGAACCTAATGAGTCCAAACGCATGTTAGAAGAGGTACATGAAGGCATTTGTGGTTCTCACTCGAATGGTTTGACACTAGCTTGTAAACTTATTAGAGCTGGTTATTATTGGCCCGATATGGAGAAGGAAGCTACAAAATTTTCCAAGTCTTGCAAACAATGTCAACTCCATTGTAATTTGATTCATGCTCCAGCCAAGGAGCTTATTCCCTTCATCACTTTATGGCCATTTCAATAGTGGGTTTTTGACTTAGTGGGTTAGATATATCTGTCTTCCTTGAGAGGACATAAGTACATCTCACTGCTATGGATTATTTTACTAAATGGGTTAAGAAAGTACCTCTCAATGTAGCTGATGGAAAATCTGTAGCTATTTTCATACTAAACTACATTATTTGTAGATATGGTGTACCTTCCTCTATTATCACTGATAATGGAGGACAATTCAAGAACAAAGATCTGACAAATTTATGCACTAAGTTCAAGATCATTCAACATTGATCTTCTATTTATTACCCCCAGGGTAATGGCCAGGCTGAAGCTTCCAACAAGACAATTCTCAAGATCCTGCACCGTACGGTACACAAATCTGGATGAGATTGGCATCTCTGCATCAATCCTACTTTATGGGCCTATTGCACCAATATAAGAACTCCAATAGGGGCCACACCCTTTGCTTTTGTCTATGGTGCAGATGCAGTACTACCTATTGAGGTTGAGATTCCTACCTTGCGAGTCTCTCTAAAAAGCCTCATCACTGATGACGACATTAGAATATCTCAGCTACAAGAGATTGAATTAGTGGATGAATGTCAGAAGGTGGCATTCGACCATCTTAGAGCATATCAAAAGAGGATATCAAAGAGCTTTAACAAGAAATTTAGACCAAGATACTTCCTAATGGGTGATCTTATTCTAAGAGAGAACCCTAAAAATTAGCAATAGTGGACTCAGAAGGGAAAGTTTGAGCCAAACTGGCTTGGTCCTTATATTATTACTGCAGTCTTTGGGTCTGGTGCCTATCAGCTCTCCACTACAAAAGGTGAACAACTCAAGGAGCCCATCAACTCTCTTCCCCTGAAGAAATTCTACAGTTGAGATATCTTTTGCATGCTCATGTACATATTTTATTCTAAAAAAATCCTAAAAATTGAAAAATGTCCTAAAAACATGATCATCTTAGTGAAAACCTGGCAAACAGGCACTTTGATGTATCTATTATCGTGGTGAAAACCTGGTAAATAGGTGCCTTGATAATACAAAAAATAAAATTAAAAAATACAAAAAAATAAAAAAAAGGAAAAAGAACAAAAACTTGAAAAAATGAAAATACAAAAAAAGAGAAAAAGAGAAAAATGTGTCATTGATGAAAACCTGGTAAACAGGCGTCATGGAAGAAAAAATAGAATTTCTGCCAAGATGGTGAAAACCTGGTAAATAGGCACCTCTTGTTTCACAATGCTTTATCTGTCGTAGCATCTCTTGGCGTCCTCGCAGTCGCTCTTCTGCTTTCCCGCTTCAGTTTGCTTCCTTGCTTTAGTTCACTTTCCTACTTTAGTGCGCTCATGCTTCTGCTTTCGATCATCTTTGAGATTTTTCTCGACCTCACATGGATTGAAACTGGTCACACTCAGGGGCATGTTCCTTGTCTAGGGGGAATTGTCTTATCTTTTTGGATTCTTTCTCCCGTTGCATCGGTCACTAGTGGATCTCATTGCGTCTGCCTGCTGATGCTTTGTAGCACTTCATCTCTCCTTGAGACTCTCTTTTGCATCAGTCACCAGTGGATCTCACTGCATCTACCTGCTGATGCTTTGATTTCATTATCAATCTTTATGCTTGAGAATATCTTGCGACACTCACCAGTGGTTCTCACTGAGTCTTCCTACTGCCGCTATATTGCTGAGATTTCTCCCTTCATTTCTCTATTTGTTTGTTCGGCTTTGATCCATTTGTTACTTAGGGTCAGGGTTCCCCATTTTGATTTCTCTTTGATTTACACTTGATTCAATAATCTTGTCAATAGGACAACTCTCTACTGGCACAAACTGGTGTTTCTCAACACCTTAATCAAACAGTGTTTTTAAACACTCTCTTTGGACACATCTGTGTTTTTCAACACACATCGGATATCTCGCGACATAAATATCTCTTGATAGTAGTCAAACACATTGCACTCACAAGCATGACATTGTTTTTCAACACCCTAAACATAGACACATTCGTAAGCCTTGAAACATACTGAGATATGATTGACTCTTTCTTTGTATGCTGTCTATTCTTATGGATTTCACTAATATTTTCTTTGTCTACTACTTTTTGGTGTGGTTTCGATGATCCAACAATGTCAAATAAATAGGGTGTGTGTGATAAGAGATTTTGCATGAAGGTGGAAAAGCCTCACATCCCTCAATCTTGTTTATTTGTATGCCAAGGGGAGGTCAAAACTATCTCCTTAACTGTTATTGCTATGTTTGTTTACTTGTGAACTTTTACTACATCAAATTGGAAACAATGTTCAGGTCACCTTGGCTTTTGTGCCTCAGTTCTTATGATAATTTCCTACATTTTATCCGCTAAAATTCATATTCATATTCTTATGGTTGCAGCGGCACCAGTAAGGATTGTATTGACTCCGATGATCCAAAAGCACTTGACGATGATAAATACGATGAGTCCAACAACCAAGTCCTAGGATTGCATTTTATCTTAGGCTTGCATTTGCATTGTAGGCTTGCATTTGCATTTTAGGCTTGCATCGTGGTAGTTTTGATGCTCTCTTTATCTGTCTTCTCATTCTTCAAAGGTCCTCATCTTTCATCATGGCTTCCTCTCGGCTGCACAAGTGTTCGGTCCTCGCTCTTGATCTTCAATTTGTGTTCTTTTGGTTAGTACCTATTGTATATTGTGATATCCTGCATGAGATGATTAACTTACCATTGCATTACATTAATTTCCAAAAAGTGCATTTCCATACATTCATTTGCATTTATATATCCATAAACATGTGCATCCGTTATAAGCATAAATCAAATCATACATAGCATTTATCCACCTAACATCTATCATAGCATTTTCATACATCAATAAAACATGTGCATTTGCATATTCATCCATGGCATACATCTCTAATCCATACATCTAATCATATAGGAAATCATCTCATAAAACATACACATCTAAAGCAATATATAAACATGTACAATGATGCCAAAAATTGAGCTCATATATATATATATATATATATATATCGAATGGTCAAAATGTACAAGGGTGCTACTCGAGCATAATATGTAAAAATGGTGGTACAATATGTATATCAATGTATCAATTGAACCACCTAGAGGAGCTGGAGGGGATGGCATACCCTTCTGCTGAGGAGGAGGTCCCGCTGGCGGTGGTCCTGGTGGAACGACCCGTGCACCAGCATACTTTGTAAAAGGCTGAATCTGATTTTCTACCTCAGGTACTGCAATAATGTATGCAGCATAGTAGTAAGAAGCCTGAGTAGCCTCATAACTAGTCTCCAACTATGATCTAGCCAGTGCCTCTCGCAACTCTCAGATCTCTCAGTCTCGCTTTGATATCTGTGTATCTTGAATGATCACCTATGTATGGAGGTCGTCACACTCCCTCTGAGACTGTCAGGCTCTCTCTCTAACCCTCCAGAGTGCCTCCTGCAAAAGTGCTACCTGTCCACCTACTAGTGGATCAATACAAATAGCATCAGCCATAACTGTGTCATCTACCTACTTAGCAGTCCTATCCTGATTACCACTAGGCCCAGCACCTGCATCTGATCCCATCGGTCTAACAGGAATATCAGTCTGAGATGTCCTTAGTCATACGACTCTCTCCTGCTACTGTAAGGGAGGCTACTATCCTTGTGGCTATTGTCCCTATGGCTATTGTACCTGGGGAGGGACCTGTTACTATGGTGGTGGCCATACCACCTGCTATATCGGTGCAATAGGAGCTGTGAATCTGGGGAATGGATGCACTAACATGTGATCTCTATATGTAGGTGTCACACCTGCATTCGTCACTATGGCTATATAATCCCACCTGGCTGGTGGTACCCAGGTGTCTATCATACTGCGGCCCCTATAAATTTATCTCTTCCAGCCCTTCTTCATCTCATCGATGAATCAGGCGTATGTACAATACTCTAGAGACACATCCTGTGGTCTCCCGAACTGGTACAATACGCACGTAAGCAAGAAATGCTCAATGATGGTAATGGTATGTCCTATCAGAGGATGTGAATAGAACATGTATGATAACTCATGGCGAGCATCATCCCACACCTCAGTGGCTACCCAAGGTCACCATATGACTGCGGCCATGTCATCTATCTGTGATCTCCACTGCTCGGTCTTACCCAGCGTAGGCTGGGTCATCAGACCTGCATATCTATAAATGTATGACTCTAAAGGCTTCCATGTATCATGGAATATCAGCCTGCATACGGGAAGGTGCTCCTAGGCCCAGATTTGTAGTACAACAACTCCTGCTACCATGGTACAGGCACCTCAATACATGATCTCATGCATCTCATGGTACATCTGAGTGAGTATGCACTCACCCCATCTGAAAGTAACTGTAGGAGAGGCCAACATCTTCTACAACATAACTCCCTAGCCACACTCTAATCTATGCTGACCATGATAAGGAACCAGATGGCAACTCAGAAACAATGCTACTACGACTGCTAGTGGGTAATCTCTTCCATAGCTGCGTATCAACTCCTCCCATGAGATGGCCCAGCCCATCACCAAATCATCCTAAAAAATAGCTCTCAAAGCCTGTATACCCTCTCTAGGCTGTGTGATGTACTCCACACGATCTCCATGGAAAGCCACTCTCAGAATCTGGTATACATCCTCAGGAGTGACCATCATCTCCCCCTACGGCAAGTGAAAGGTATTCATCTCCAAATGGAAATGCTCATTCAAGGCACCCAGTAATCCATGATTTACCTGGATATCAGGTACATCATGAAGGTAAGCCACCAATGCCTCATTAGTTATGGTCTCCTTACCATCAAATGTTAGTTGAGCTCTTATTGGTTCTTTCTTATACCATCTCAGGAAGTCTTTGAACTCCTTAGTTTTCACAAAGTTATCATCATTCAAAAATTCTTGTTGATGAATCAATCTCTCATCAACACGGGCCTTAAGAGGCAATTCAAACTCATCATCTAAATTAGGCTGCTGTTTCTTACCTTCCCTAATTGCTTTCCTTAGGTTATGAGCATATAACCTATTGCCAGGTACTAAGGCCTTAGCCTTATCTTTCTTCTTATTTTTCCCTTTAGTTGAAGGTTGACCTAATTCCAATTTCTGCCTCTTTGAAGTAGGTTCTTCTATATCATCTGGTTGGGTGACCATTGTCAAATCCACAATGTGGCCCTCTACTCCTTGAAACTATGGTATTTCAGCAATATCTTGCTGTGGTAGAGCATACCTAGTAGGACGTGCATAATCACTGTCACTACTACTATTATATCCAGACTCTGAATGATTAGGTGTCTAAGCACCTTTTTTGTCAAGAACAGTATCAAGCTGTTCTATGAGCACATAATAGTTGTCTATCATGGCTTTAATCCTGTCAAAATATGGGAGATCAGGGTAAAAACCCCCAAAATCCATCCTATTTCTCTTTATTTTCCTCTCAAGATTCAACAACTCCTGAATCCTCAGTCTTCTTGTATGAATATCATCTTCATCTAAGATATTCCTTGTTGCATCTTCCTCTATGCATTCACAATAGACATTAGTATTGGGGATTGTAGGAGTATACAATCTTCTTACCCCTACCATAAAACCTTCTGGGTCAATATATCTATAAGGAGCTGCCCCATTGACCCACCGCATCAATAGCTCCCTTGCCAATTGTGAAGTTAAAAATCCTGAACTGCCTAGGGGTCAAAGTCCCCTTCTTATCTGGTGCAAAATGCTCATTGTCTATCAACAATAGCTGCCATATAAATTCCATTGCTGCCACTCTTGCTGGTACATAATATGGTAAGAGATGAGGTGGATGAATACACCCATATACCATGATGATTGTATAGTTTTCTTCCAAAAGGAAATCACCCCAATTATGCTTTCCACCCCATCTATCTGTGTAGTCACATGGCCTAAGCAATTGCATAATCTTTAGTGGGATTCTTGTTCTGCTGATCCCCAAATTCTATACTATTGGATACACAATCCAATTCTAAAAAGTACAATAATCATAGTCCCTAGAAGTGTAATTCCAAACCCTCACCCAAAAATGGATAGGATTTGGTCCTGCTTGGTAGAATCTCTGAGGGGCTAAATTATTAACATCCATGATAACAAAATTGAAATGCAATAGGAGATGCATAAGAATGGAGTAGTGTAAAAACTTAGGCTCTTTCTCCTTTGGGTTTTTCATATTCTTTTGTGTTGCAATGAAACCCTCATGCATTTCATCAATGATATGCTGAATATAATCATAACTAGTATTGGAGTGGACCTCTTGTAGGTCCAACACCATCATCAAAATTCTTGCACCAATCTTCTCTGCATCACCATCTATCCCTAGCACTCTACACAGGGCATAGGCAACATACTTGATATAGAAATGTAGATCCTTGTAATAATATGGGCTGGTCCCAGACATAGGATCCAAATATTTTCTCACTTCCTTTAGCATATGTTTCAGCAACTGGCTTCTAGCAATACCAGGTTTCAAAGTATATCTCTGTTGCTGCTTCGTCATGTCAGTTCTGGTGGACATGGTGTTGTATAAGCTGAAGACTTGCATGAATGAATTTCTGTTTAATATTAATAAGGCAGTGCCATCATCCCTTTTGATTGTCTTGAACAAAACATCATAATGATTGGCCAGGTCTAGGAACAAGTCTACATCTACATAGACATCAGGAACAATTAACCTGGCTAAACCACAGGTCCAAGGGTTTGACACTGGGATAGCCTTATCAGAGTTCTTATAAAAATAATTAAAAAGAGAAAAACCTATTGTTCCTAGAGTAACAGCATCTTGAACATCTTGATAGTTGTCAATGAGCACATTTACATTTGCCCTTTTGTTCTGAGTCAAACCAGGAAGCAACCTGAGGAATTCATCTGAATAATTAACCTTTCCCTTAGCCTCATCTTCCACCCTCTCACTTTCACCACTGGTCGAGGCTACACTGACCACTATGCTCATGTTTATAGTGCTTGAATCTCCTTTTCTCTACCGATATTGAAACAAATCTAACACTGAGATTCACAGACTGCCTTATGCACAATTCTCTGGAAACAATGAACTTTTAAACCACAGAAAACCCCACAAATCTTTGAATTTTCACTCTGTCAGACAGCTTAACTCTTCAAGTTTCAAAATTCTGCAAGCAAGGTGAATGAAAATGAATAAGCCATCAAATCCTTATAGTAACCGTTCAAAGTACATAGCTCATGATTCTTAGAACATCAATTCTGTCTTTAATTCCACATACTGCGAACATAATTGAAAACCTAGCCATAGTTTCCTGAGCGTGACAAGAAAATCAAATTTATAAAACTGAATCCTCAGCAAAACCTTATAAAATTCAAATGAGCTAACATGTCATCCTAGGATTGGCCCACTTTCATACATCTCAGCTACCCTTTTTTGCGCAGTAATCAAAATCTAAAAATCTGATTGGCCGATGAATGATTCATACTGACATATTTGATACTGCCGCCTTTTTATAGAATTTGGCATCAAGCGACCACACGACTACACTTATTTTCTTTGTCACTGACCCCAATCCTTAACCCATGATTTATCTGGAGACATGGCGACTACACAACTTTCTTACCTTTGCTAACCACAGTCACCATTTGGTGATCACGCGACAATGAGGAAATCAAAGTCACGAATGGTCATCACTAATGCACATTATTTTATGAGACTATGTGAAAAAATGTTAGTGTTAACTTCTGCAGCTATCTCTTAGTCGCCAAATGTCATCTTTCTTTTTCTAGACTACGCAACTTCCCTTAGTCGCCCGATCGCTGAATGAAAATGCTAAGTACCAGAAATTCCTGAGACAACGCGACAAGGCATCCTGTCCCTTAATTTATCTGATGACCTCGTGACATACCCTTAGCCGCTGAGTCACGAGGACTTTTCTCCTTAGGCTCTTTTATTCTCAGACTTGGCAACTACCGTAGGATCTTTCAATGTTCTTATCTGACGGTTGTCGCTTAATCGCCAAGTAACTTCTTATACCTTTAAAATATTCTGAGACCTTGCGACCAACTGAAACTCCTAGTTAGTCTCATAGTTTCTGAATAAATCTTTACCTTTAAGCGATTACTCTAAAGTCCATTTGCCTCCTGACACATGTCTTATCTTGTTTTGAAAGCTGATTTAACTGGCGACAACCCGACTGTGCTTTATCCCAAACTGTAAAAGGTTAGTCGCAAGGTCTTAGAAGTTTTTACTTAACCGACATCTTTTCTAGAGACTGTGTGACAAAGGCTTTTGTATCATTCTTCACCTCAGACTTATTTAGCGATTGCGTGACACAAGGAAATTGCAATGTCTCTTAATAAACCCTTGACTGCTGAAAACTTCTTGCGACCTCTTGACATATCTGTGGGCCCCTTAATATATTGTTGTTCTGTTCAACAATTATGCGATTATGTGACACAAAGAAATCGCAAAGTCTGGGAAAGAAAAAGGAATATTCTGATGTTTCATGAGACAACGCGACAAAGGCTAATCGCTAAGTCAGGGATAAAAAGGAATATGTCATCTTCAGTTATGCGACTAAGAAATTAGAATACAACTCATGACTTAAGTGAGCCAAAAAGGTAACTGAGAAACATAAGCGAACAACGCCTTAAGGTTTTTCTTCAAATTTGAACACTGAAAAGGAGCTAGGGTTTCAAGCCTTTTGAATATTCTCACAGGTTTAGGCTTGAAAACATGAAAACTTGGAGGGAAAACCACAAAGCCAAGGGAAAGAAACCAAAACCTGGAATACAACCAACAGGGCCGACATGAGGAAACTATTTTTTTGCGCAAGCTTGGATGAGACAACATTTAAAGAGGTCTAAAAACATGCTAAATGCTAAAAATTGATAAAAAAAATTCTGAAATACAGGATCAAGTTGCGATTACTCACAGGTGCATCATACTCCACTGGTCGGTTGTGTCATCGGGAGTGCTCAAATCAGTGTGTGTGCACGGGAATGCTATTGATGTCAACTGGAGCCCTCGCCATCGCTAAAGTCAAAGATGAATAATGATTTGAAAATATCCCCTCCAGGCCTTATATATCCTTTGACCTAATTTTTCAAAGTGCTCTATTTTTCATGAAAATTGCACCCTTGGCTAAATGGACCATTCTGAATCCATTTTCGTGATTGAAATTGAAATTGAAATCTGACACTACTAAGTATCTCAAAATCATGTTTTAAAATTTTGGGACCGATGCGATCGAATGCTTGTGCAGTCAACTTTCTGACATCACTTTCTTGTCAGAATTATCTCTTGTTATCACTTTCTCAGCTTCTGCAATCTTTTCATCGAAGTGAACTCTAGTCAATTATGGTCAACTATGGTCAAACCTAATCAATAGGACCTCTCGATTGCTCTAAATCAATTTTGTCTTATCTTTATCTATCTATAGATCTCTCTGGTTTTTCCTAGATCTTCTATCTCATTTCTCTGCAATTTCTCGCTCTCATCATTATGATGTGTCATCTTTCGATTTCGCTCCCGAGGGGGAAAGATGATTGCATCATTGAATATTTTCACATTATTCTTGAATCAGTCTATTCTGAATCAAAAATCCCCATCACAAGGGGCATCTCATCACTTGGGGTATATTCAATTTTTCATACCTTATGGTCAAAATTGGATATTATATGCTTTTGAATCTCTAGGGGCATCTTGATGTCTCACATCTTGTCATCTATCTATCTAGGTATCTGAGCAATCTAACTCGGATCCTCAAGGATCAAGCTTTGTTCTAAAGATGATTCTTGAAATATCATTGGGTATTGGGGCAATATAACCCTAATTCCTGAAAGTTACGCTTCATTCTAAAGATGACTCTCAAAAACTCTTTAGACCATTATCTAGGCAATCTAACCTAGATCTCGGAGGGTTAACCTTCATATTGGGGCAATATAACCCTGATTCTGGAGATAGTCCTAGATCTTCATCAGCTATCAGTGGACATTGGGGCAATCTAACCCTGATTCTGATCTTCTCTCAGATGATTCTGCTTAATCTGATCGTTGTCTTGGCAACCTAACCTAGACTTCCAAAATCTTCATCTTCACTTCAGACTATTCTTTGAATCAATGCGCTACTCGCACATCAATTCAAAGAGGGGAAAAATGTAACACCCCAAAATTGGCACCTTATAATCCAATCAATTTTGGTGCATTTTCTCAGCGTCGAAGTCCTATTATACTAGGAAAATTCTCCTCCTAATTGACTTTAATTGACTTGGTCTCAAATGCAGAAAACCCAAATTTTCATAAATATGACATTATATTTAATTCCTAAATTATCAAGGTTTATTAGCTAAAATTCCCTATGATTAATTGATTTAATTCTAAAGTCCTAAGTGCTTTTAAATTAAATTAATTCCACCCCCTTTAGCTAATATACATAAAAGGAATTGAATACTTATTTAATTGATTGGATGAATTATTCTCAAAAAGGAATTCCATAATTCCATGTGAAAGTTCACTCATGTGGAAATAATCCATCCTTTTAATTAAATAATTCATGCTTTTTTATCTCAAATGGAAATGAAGAGGCAACCGTTTCTTTTCAAGAAACTCTTCACCCTCTTTCCATGGTTTTCTATAAATTGGACCCCTTTTTCTTCATT
>MU224894.1:1131919-1147927 GCA_018584345.1 Thuja plicata
TGGATCAATTACAACTTTTCAACATTACAATCAATCAAGACATCATACAAACTTATAACTTTTTGTGTTTTCAAATGCCATAATTGGTTGTAGAATTGACCAATTGACCTTATGAGATGCTCCATGTACCCTATGATGCCTTGGACCTTAAATGTTCCTTTGATAAGCATATGATGCTCCTGCATCAGAATTCACCTAATAATTTAGGTCTCCACATCAATTCATCTTCATTATTTAGATGCATGCAATTACAGTCACCCAAAAGGTCAATTATATTTCTTAAAATTATATCCCAATTAAGTTGCCAATTTTTTCTTATATTCCTATTTATTTTTAAGAGATCCTTGATACTTACCTAGGTTGGGAAGTCATTCTCCCATTTTATGTAATCATAAACTCTCCTTCCCACAATTTGGCAATAGGATTCTTTAATATTATCATTAGAACAAGCCAAGGAGAGAGGGGAATCACCTTTCTAGACCTCTTTCCACAAAAAAGTATCTTATCATTTCCTATAACCTTACCAACTCCTCTCCTTAAAATATCTTTTCATTTCACGAGATTTTTCCAAATAATAGAACCATTCAAGAGGTCATCCTCATATAGAAAGGATGTAGGTTCTTCTCCCCTAAGATACTTAGCCTTTAAAAATTTGACCCAATCTTTAGAACCCTGAAGGAATCTCCACCCTATCTTTGAAATAAGAGCCTTCTTAAAAGGTTTGATTCTTCTTATTCTTAGACCTCCCTGTGACTTTGGAGCACAAACATTTTCCCAATTAACTAAGGATATCTTTACCTTTTCCTCAGCTCCAACCCATAGCCACTTTCTTTGCAACTGTTCTATCTAGTTTGTAGCATAGGCTAGTATTTTGAACAAAGATAAATACTAGACTCAAATTTTCCCCTTCCATCCAACTAATTTATTATGGAATATTTTAATCAAACTATTCCAAAAGGAAATATTGGGGGATTTAGAGAATAAAGGAAGGCCAAGATAGGAAGAAGGTTGACCTACTCTTTGACACCCAATAATGTCAATAACTTTATGTATCACTTTTTCCCCTATTTAATGAAGTAGATATTTCTTTATTATAATTTACAAATTATCCTCAGGTCATTGTATTATCATTTAAAATAGCTTTCCATTTCTTATCTTCCACTATAGAGGTTTCTCCAAAAAATATTGTGTCATGAACAAATTGTTGATGAGATTCAACAGACAAGGAAGAAGTAGCTTTGACCCCTTTAATGAGTCCCTAATTAAGCATTCTCTTATAATTCCTATCCAAAGCTTCAGCCACCAAGATGAATAAATAGAGCAAGAGAGGGTCTCCTTGTTTAAGATTTCTACCGCAAGATAAATACCCTTTAGGAGAGTCGTTAACCAAAATAGAGAAATCAATAGTAAAGCAAGCTTCCGGGATCTTGAGAAATCTACCTTTGAACTCAAAAACAATTAACACTTAAAATAATAAAATCCAAGAAATCCTTTCATAAGCTTTTGATATATAAATATTATTAAATTCATGCCTAGCTTCTTGTTAAATTCCATAGAATGGATGATCTCATGAGTGGTAAAGACATCATCCATAATGTGCCTCCCTTGGACAAAGCCTTTCTGGTTTGGAGAAACCAATTTATCTAGGACTGATTTAATCTTGAACACCACCATCTTTGAGTGGATTTTATAATACTATTGCAAAGGTTGATTGGTCAGAAATCTTGCATTGAGAAAGCATCTTCTTTCTTGGGAATAAGGGCTATAAATGTGGCATTTATCTGATTTGATATCCTTCGAGACCTAAAAAATATCTTTCCATCTTAAAGACACCATCAACCACTATGTCTCAATGATCTTGAAAGAAGTTTGAGGGGAACCCATGCAGGTCAGCAGCTTTGTAGGCTCTAAAAGATTTAAAAAACCATTTTCACTTCTTCAGAGGATATTGGTTTGAGCATTTCCTTCATATCTGTATAAATAATCATTCATGGGATAACCTCTAATATTTGATCCATTTTTTTATTTTCCAGGTTAACTTATTAATGAAGGCGAGTGAATAAATAAACACCTTCCTGAGTAATCTCTTCATCCTTACTAAGCACGGTGTCATGTTGTCTAATTAGTCTTCTAACTAAGTTTCTAGACTTATGTTTCAAGGTGGATTGATGAAATATATTAGTATTCTTGTCCCCCTCCATTAACCATTGAATTCAAGATTTTTGTTTCCAAAATACCTCTTCCTCTTTAATTAGATTAAACCATTGAGATCTCAGATCTTTTCTTTTTGGGATATGTTATTATCAATATGACCTTGCTCCATTCTATCGTGTATTTCTTCTAGTTCAATAAATAGGAATTTCTTCTTCCAAAAGATGTTTTCAAAAGAAATCATTTTCCAACCTTTGACCATTTCTTGAACTTTCTTCAGTTTCTGAGTTAGCATAAACATTGAGGTGTCACTAAAAGAGATGTTCCACCAATTCTTCACAAGCAATTTCAAATCAGGATGAAAAGGCCACATGATTTTGTAACTGAAATGAAAAGGGCCTTTTATAGTACTATTATCCCAATTAACAAGCAAGGCATTGTGATATGGCCCACTTCTAGAAAGCTCAAACAAAGAGAGCTCAAAGAGAATGTTCCAATTTCTTCTAATCAAAAAATTTTCCAAATTGACATGAATAAGGTTTTCTCCCTAAAATCAATAAATCCCTGTGAATTTGGCTCCTTTTAAGCCTAAATCAATCAATCTGGCTACAAAAAAGAAGTCGGCCAGATTAGACATGATGTCTAAGAAGTCCTCCTAACCCCCCATGTTTCTCTAAAGGATAAAGAGAAGAGTTGAAATCCCCAACTATCATCCAGATTTCTTGTATATTATTCTAAATACACTCTTCTAGTTCATTCCTTAGCTCATCCCTTCCAGTCCTGGTATTAGGAGTGTATATGTTCATCAAGTTCCATCTTTTTTAAGAGTCAGTATCCTCCATTTCAAGAGTAATACTATATATATTAACCATCATAGGATGGCCATTAAAAAGGAAGGGATTTCAAAAGATACCAAGACCCCCAAAGGCCCCTTCCAAAATAGAAACAACAAAATGAGCCTAGGGCCAAATATTCTTTACCTATTTTTTTCAAAAACCTCTTTTTTGTTTTTTTTCTTGAATCATCACAATATCAACTCTATTCTCTGTAAGACAACATTTTAGCAAATGTTGTTTAGAAATATTTTTAATTCCTCTTGAATTCCATGAAATAATCTTCATATTGGGATGGGAAATAGAAACCACCTTAACCACTGGAGAGATTAGCCAAATGCTATCTCTTTTTGTTCTTTGCCCCTTAAATATTTTCAAGTTTTTTTTTTATTTTCCAATTGCAACATCTCTAGTTGTTTATTTAATTCTACAATATTTATAGGAAGATCTACCCACTTTAACTTGTGCACCTACATTTTCTTCTTTCTATTTTTTAGAGACTTGATTTCATTCCCTTTCAGGGCCTAACACTTTAGAATGGGAAGAAAAACTAAGGAGGTCAAAAGAGTCTTTAAGAATTTTTCTTACATTGGAATTATCTACTATCTTCAATAATTTATTCTCCACTACTAGGGATGGGAATAATTATCCTTCCTTCATTTCTTGGAGGGAGAAAACCTCAACCTAATGTTTCCAAAGCTCAGTAGAGGGTTTAATTGGAGGAACAAGGAAAGGGAGGGACAAAGGAGGAATAATAGAAGAAAGGAGTGTTTTTTTTCTTCTTTTAACATTGAAGTCATAGGACTTTATGAGAGTTGATTAACTTCTCCATAAGATGTTTTAGAGGGGACATCCTATTGTTTTCCCTTATCATATTCAATATTTTGTTGTTCTTCTCCCTTGTTTATATTATTAGAAACCTCTAATGAAGATTTAACTTGTGTACCATCTTAAAAGTTAGCACCAATTGATTTGGAAACTCACTGACCTTTTTAGGCCACATTTTAGTGATTTCCTAGAACATGGATGTATTTATGCTTGATTTGTCACTTTTTCCTTGCATTTTGTCCATTTTTCCATTTATTTTGCACCCCCGAGATCCTAAGGAATTTTATGTGGATTATGCCTCCTAGGGTACAGGTCAAAGTCATCTTGTACTTGGAGTACAGGTTGAGGTTGACATGTACCGAGATTATAGGTCAATTTCAACCTATACTTGAGGCATTGGTTTCATTGGAACTCAGGCCCATTTTGTGGTTTTTAATATTTTCCTACTAGTGCAATCAACCCTTTTTGTTTTGACACCTAAAATTGGTATAAAAGGAGACCTACTTTCTTGATCTTATAATTCACAAAATCAATAAGCAATCCACATTATATATCCACAAGTTCTATGTCCATTACATCCATTTTTACAAGCAAGATCCATTACATACATGCTCAAGACATCAATTCCAAGCTATCAAGTTCAAGGTGCATTCAAGGATTTCAAGAAAAGAAAGGATTCATTGAATGCATTCATTCAATTTAATCAAACATGCATTTCCTTCCATAGATCTAGCTTCTTTCTTCATTGGAGATAGTGGATTTGGCCATCAAGGGAGGAGATCCGGATTCATCAACATTGCACAAGCATTCAACCATTCAAGAATTAAAGGATACTTACATCCATTATCTATTATTTTGCACTTGTTGATATATTTCATTTTTTAAGACATCCCACATTTCACTTTCTACATACAAGAATTCATACATATTTGTGGGTAGTAGATTCGAATCCAGCCATGAAGGTTTGACAAGCAAGGTGAATATTTACATTTGTCTTGATTTTACATGTTTTTATTTCAATATAAGGTTAATTCCTTAATGGGATCTTGACCAGGGAAATCCCCCTCCCCAAAAACAATTTCCATTCTTCTTGTGTATTGGAGCAGATTTGCAGGTTTTTAAGTTTTCAGGATCAAATTCTGTTGATTTAGGGTTACAGATTCCATCAGACATTTAGATCTTAGATTTTTGGAAAATTCAGGTACAAGTTGACCTCTACATATACCCAAGTGTGACATGTACCCTCCAATTTGACCTATTCCTAGGGTCTTCAAATTTTCATAGTCAACATAGTTTAGCTTGCAGGTTCCGGATCCAGCGCGGTTTCAGTTTCTGTTGCAATCTGCTACTTCATTTTCATATATGATCTTATGACCTCTACTATCCCTCAAGGTGAGTCTAATTTCCTCTTTGTCATTTCATAGCCTCTACTTTGAGATATCATATTAGGTATATTTATGTTCTTGATTGTTACATGTGCTTCTATTTTACTTGTAGTGCATTGAATCAATCACCTAGAGTTAGGTCACTTAATCAAATATAAACAATCTCAATTGGCATTAATCAATATAAATCAAAAAATAATAAAGGTAAAGTACAATCAAATAAAAATATATCTTTTAGATATTCACCCTTGAAATGACTTGAATTTTGCATTAGTGCCCCTATATCCATCCGGGTTGTGCTAATCTAATTTGGGTTCTCACAAAGGTTATATTTGGGGATCCCTCTTTCTCTTTCCCTAATGCATAAAATACTTGGTGAATCGACCACCTTCGCCATCTTTTTTTATGTTAAATTTTGGTGAACCCGTGTCTTTCATGCTTTATACCTTCTCATTGGTAGTTATATCTCCTTTACATTGCATGTCTAGATCTACTTTTCTACATTGTATACCTACTATAGATACATTAATTAAATTATTGCATTTCATGTTTATATGATTCCAAATAAAATAAAAAAATATTTCAATTTATGCACTACATAGTTATCATTGAAATTAATTTCTTGTTTATGCATTTACATTGATAAAAAATACAAAAACAAAATTTCATTACATGCATGTTTTTATTTTCTATTAGTCTTGCAATGCATCTATTTTCTCAAGGAGATAGCGGTTTAGCTTCCCTTCTATCACTTTATCCTTATCCTAAAGATCCCCCTCTCCATGAGGTCATATCGATGCAAGATGTTCTTAACCCTTTTTCAATATTCTCTCTCTTTCGAGAGAAGTGGTGAAGATTGATGTTAACTCTTCTCTTGATATGTCATTTCCCCATGTATATACTTTTCCAAACTTTGATAGTTCTAACTTTCCTTCTAGGAATGAACCTTTGGATGTTTATAATGATCTCACTATTTGTGATGAACCAATAGATGATAATGTTTCTCTTCAAGAAGAAATAATTATTTTTCTCCTTCTCCTACAAAGATGACATATCCATGCTTGATATTTCTCCTTCTCCTACAACATACCCCCTTTATAAGGATATTTTAGAGAAAGAAGAAGGCATTATTTTTCTTGATACCACCTTATCTTCATTTCACATTCCTTGTAGAGATGAGGCATTAAAGGAAGTCCCTAATCCCTATTCTAAGGACATCTTGGAAAAAGAGGATAATATTAATTTCCTTAATGATCTCCCTTCTAGTGATGAGCCCATGAAGACTCAATCATGTGATCAATTTGATGTTGTTAATATTCATGCTGAACCTATGGTGGTGAAAAATAATGTGATAAATGTAAAAGGATACCATCAATCACTCTCAAACTCCTAATAGACCTATCATCATTATTAAGGGTTATCCTCAATCTCCTCCTCAAACTTTTACTACACCTAAGATCATAGTTAAAGGGTATGCTTCAAACAAGCCTATTAAAATTGTTAACAAAAAACCTAGCAAGCCTTTGGAATTCATTAAGGATTATCATGTGTCAGATCACATATATTGTACAAGATATAATACTCAACATTCTAATCTAGTTACTCTCCCAACTTCTTAACCCGTGCTTCCTCCTCCACCCCGTCTACCTCAAAATCTTGGAAAGGAGTATGATTTAGTAGAGAAATTACGTAATACCCTGCCAAGATTTCTCTTTGGGAACTTCTTCAAACTTCTCCTACATATCATGAAGCCTTGCAAAACTCTTTAACTAATCTTCCACCTCCTCCTTCCAATCAAGATAATATTAATTCCTTTTTTGGAATGCATGAGTGCTTCCCCTATCCCACCTCAAATTGTGTTTACTCAAGATGATTTACCTTGTAAAGAAGTTCAAAATCAATACGATGCCCTTATGGTATTTTTCCTTATCAATGGTAATCTCATTCGTGGGACCTTAATCGATAATGGGTATGGGATAAATTTTTGTAGTATGGACATGTTGAAATAAATCAAAGCTGATATTTCAACCATTAAACCTGATAATATTCCTATTCGTGGCTTTGACAATATTGCTAAGAAAACATTAGGTATCATCACTTTACCTATTAAAGTAGATCTGGTTATTCTAACTACTCCTATTCATGTGATTCCTAGACCTCTTAGTTACAATATTCTTTTGGGTAGACCTTGGTTACATACTATGCATTTCGTTCCTTCAACTCTTCATCAAAAATTCAAATTCCTCTATAACAATGTGATGTACACTCTTCATGCGAATGATAGACCGAATATTTATTTAAACATGTAATATTCTAAAACCTTTGAGTCTATTGAAGAAACTAAAGAAATTGATTCTCAATCTCAGAATGATCCTCCTTCCTCTAGTTCCCTTTCAGGTGATGATTGGGGATCCTTAGATTTCACACCAACATTTATTGGAGAGTATAAAGTTTCATACCTTCAATTTATGCAATCTAAAGAAACTCCTCTTTCTAATAAGCTTAGTAACAATTTTTTCATTGCTTCCACTCCTAATGAATCTTGAAAAACTATCAAACCCGATTGTGATGGTATAGTAACTAATGAGGCTCCATTGAATCTTTCTAATATAGCTTCTTGTTATGGCCCTGGTTATCATTTATTAGCAAAACATGGATTCAACGGGAGTGGGTGTGAAAAACATGGAAAAGGAATTCAATTTCCCTTAGGAAATGGGGGGCATGAGCATTCCTATGGATTAGGATTTAATCCTTGTAAGAAACCACAAACAATTAATGTTGGCGCCATTGTGAACCATAATTTTAAACATGGTCCAGGATGTCTGCAACAAAGTGTTGAGAGTAGTAAGAAACCTATATAATAATTTGGTTTTGAGTCTCCTTCTTTGTCCACATCCTCTCCTTCATCATCCAACACTTCTCCTACATTCATTTTTAATCAAGAAATAACTTTGCCTAAACTTCTCCATGTTAAGATGATTACTAGACCTAAACAAAAAAAAGAAACGTAGTCAACATCTTATAACTCTTCTTTTTTGTATGTATCACTTCTATCATGATCACTCTACTAATAATTGTCAAGATTTACATTACAAAATCATACAACTCGTTGATAATGATAATATTTGTATATCATCTCGCAATGAGTTATTTTTCAATACTAATTTTCCTAAATAACATCTAAGTCCCTATTATGTTTCTCCACAATATTTAACATTGTTAGCCTACTCCTTGGAGGCTCATTGTCATGCATACTATAGTACACTTTTTGAGTAGCATAATAGGTCCCATTTACCCTTATTCCTACACTTGGGGGGCAAGGGTATTCTATCAATCTCTCTCATTCGTCTTCAAGGATCCACTTTCCTGTTGGATAAGTGTTATTTATCTCTCATGTGGCATCCAATTATACATTAAAAAAAATGGTTTACACTAAGGATATGCATCCTTGAACATAACCCTTTTCATTGCTCGCTATTGGGTTTCCATGTAAGATAAATCTCTTACCATGAATACTAAACAATGTGTCATCCTTCACAAGGATCCCTTTTCATATTTCTTGCATGGTATCTCTTTGTGTTTTTCCCTTTGATGACCTCATAGGAGTTGTGATCTCTTTGGTTTGGACTGGGTGTTTCTTGTGGATATTGTCTTGGTATTAAAAGTGTTTCATCCTTGTTTTAATCTTCCTTAAGATGACAAAATAACACTTATGTTTCAGTTTTAAGGGGGGCATACATGGCCTTTGTATTGTATATATTTTACTCACTTTAAGCATGTCAGGTAGAGTAAAATAGCATAAAACAATTTTCTAGGGCTAGATCACTCTCCTTTCATATTTTCAAAAAGAGTACACTAACATAAAACAATTTGCTAGGGCTAGTTACTCTCTCTTTTTCACATATTTAGGATTGGTCGACTAGCATAACACAATTTGCTAGACTTTTTGACCTACCCTGGAAAATGAATTAACCCTCATGGATACAACGGACCCTGATCCATTCATGAGGTGCACACACACATAGAAAAATTCTTCAGAAAGTGCAAGGTTTTTTATAGGACTGACTAGCACAGTACACAATCCTGCTAGAGCTTTCAATTCTATCTTTTTTTTGGTTCATAGTAAAATGGGCATTCTTACTAGGTTGAGAAAACCACACTTCCCTCCTTTTTTAGTGATGTCTCTCTCATCTTAGTTTTGGATTTGATGAGGACTCAATTCACTCGGGGGTTTGACATTTCCTTGTCTCCTTAGCTTTGATGAGATCATCTCATGCATTTGATCTTCTTTACCGTGAGTTTGAGCTTGTCTCGTACTCCCGCTAAAGTGGGGGCTAAATGTACCATCTTAAAAGTTATCACTTATTAATTTGGAAGCTAAAAGACCTTTTTAGGCCCCATTTTAGTGATTTCCTAGACAATGGATGCATTTATTCTTGATTTGCCACTTTTTCCTCAATTCTTGTCCATTTTTGTCTGTTTCTTTTACACACATGAGATCCTAAGGATTTTTCCATAGATTATGCCTCCTATGTTATAGGCCAAAGTCAACATGTACCTGAGGTACAGGTCAAGGTCAACCTATACCCGAGGCATTGGTGTCATGTGGACTCGGGCCCATTTCAGGTTTTTATACATTTTCCTGCCCAGTGCAGTCGGCCCTTTTTGTTTTGATGCCTGTAATTGGTATAAAAGGAAGCCTAATAACTTCATTTGATCATTCATGAATTCAATAAGCAATCCACATTCTATATCCACATTTTCTATGCCCATTAAATCCATTTTTACAAGAAATATTTATTACATACATGCTCAAGCCATCAATTGCAAGATATCATTTTCAAGGTGCATTCAAGGAGTTTAAGGGACAAAAGGATTCATTGAGGGAAATCATTCCATTCAATCAAACATGCATTTCATTGATAGATCTGTCTTCTTTCTTCATTGGAGATTTTTGAGTTGGCCATCAAGGGAGGAGATCTACATTCATCAACATTGCATAAGCATTCAACCATTCAATCATAATTACACCCATTATGTATGATTTGGAAATTTTAGATCTATTGCATTTGTGAATACATCCAACATCTCACAATCTACATACAAGCATTCATACATATTTATGGGTAGCAGATTCAAATCCATCCATGAAGGTTTGACAAGCGAGGTGAATATATGAGTCTTTCTTTTACATGTTTTTATTTCAATCCAAGGTTAAATCCTCAACGGGGGCTTGACCAAGGCAAGACCCTTTCCCTCCCAACAAATTATATTTTTCTTGTGTGTAGGAGCAGATTTGCAGGTTTTCAAGTTTTTGGGATCGAATTCGACTGATTTAGGTTATAGTTTCTATCAACCATTTAGATCTCATATTTTTTGACAGTGTAGGTACATGTCAACCTTGAATTGTACCAAAGTGTGACGTATACCCTCCAAGTTGACCTATTAATGGGGCCTTCAAAATTTCACAGTCAGCAAATTTCAGCTTGCAGGTTCTGAATCCACCACAGTTTTAGTTTTTGTTGCATTCTGCTACTCCATTTTCAGATTTTATCTTGTGACCTCTACTAGACCTCAAGGTGAGTCCAATTTCCTCATCATTTAATAGCCCCTACTTTGATATATCATATTAGTTCTTTTTATGTGCTTGATTATTACATGTGCTTCTATTTTACTTGCATTGCATTTAATCAATCAACTAGCCTTGGGTCGCTTAATCAAACACAAACAATCTCAATTGGAATTAATCAATATAAATCAATAAACAATAAAGGGAAAGTATAATCAAATAAAAATAGATCTTTTAGATATTCACCCTTGAAAGGACTTAAATTTTGCATTAGTACCCTTATATCCATTTGGGTTGTGCTAATCTAATTTGGGTTCTCTCGAAGGTTGTATTTGGGGATCCCTCTTTCTCTTTCCCTATGTGCATAAAACACTAGGTGAATCAAACACCTTCACCTTCTTTTTTTATTTTAGAACTTGACAAGAAGAAACACCATTAACAGATTCATTATTAAGAAGAGAATGATATGTACAAAATGAATTTGTTGATTAGGCGATGGAAACTTCAAGTAATGCAATCTGCAGATGTAAGTCTTCAAAAGACCATGCGTTGATTTAGGAGGGAGTTTTAAAAGCAAAATATTGGAAGACATTCATTGCATGTCCATAAAACAAATTGCAAGTGTAACCAACATCCTCCTGTGTGGACAAATGAGATGTCACGCAAGTGTCTACGCTTGAAAATGATGTGATAGCCAGCGCAGCAAACAGGGGAGGCAGTGAGCTAAGTTTGGAGTGAATTAAACAGTTTAAAATGTTTAAAACAAATACAAATTTCCTGCGCTAAAAGCCAAAGGGAGTCAATGCATGGAAATAGATAGACAAGGCAAATGAAAAATGGCTAGTGTAAATCCAAATTCAACAACCTTCACCAGCATAGAACCTGCGCATTCTATTGAAAGGGAAGAAAACTACGCTAGAGGTGTACGGGCGTAGACAAGGCATGTAAATTGTCTCAAATGAACTATTTTAAGGAGGAAGCCCGTGCCACCAATGGAGGGAATCAGCGTATGGATTTTAAAAGTTTTAGCCAATGCAAATGGAAGGTGCAACTTCTAAAATAAGGGAAGAATCCATTCCAGCATTAAAGAACAGTTTTAAACTTTCAAGTACAGAGAAAATGCAATGTAGAAGCTCACGCAGTATAGTGAGTGGGGGCATTGGATTTGAAATTCCAAATATGATAGGAGGAGTTCCTGTCAATGATAAAGCCCATCTTAATCTACGCATGGTTTACGAGTTAGGAACTTGCAGATTTATAAAACATTTCATCCAAATAAATTGGAAGACCCCACGCACAACACAAAGGCACTCAAGACAAATTTGCAAAATGAAAATGTCTGTGCAAAGAATCCACACAGCATCGCAAAGTAAACCATATTGTGAAATAATTTTCAAATTGGAAACCACAGAATGCTATGCCCACTCTAGAGGACTAATTTGAAGTTTTTAAAGGAGGAATTGGACAGATTGGAAATGGAGACTCTCATTGCAGATGCATGTGTACCATTTTGGAGAGGAGTTTGTCAAAGTTTTCAGATAAAATATGCAGAAGTAAATCCATGGGAGGGGGCATCCAGACCTCTAGAAGACATTTATGGTCTTCATTTGCAATGTAACAATGTAGTTTGTGAGCAGAATCCACAGGAAGTTTCAAGAAATTTGAAAACAATGAAAACAGTTTGTCCCACATTGGCAGTGGAGAAGAAGTTTTTAGTATTTATATACTAAAACCCTCCATACATGAAATAATTAAATGAAACAAGAGGCCATTTTGTGGACCTCTTGGCTGGAGGAGGTAATGCACGGTGGGCCCCACCCTAATTTTGGATGAAAACGCACAGATGACAAGTGGTGCCCAGTTGGCGGTCAGTGAATCAAAGGATGCCACGTGGTGCCTAGTAGGCGCCAAGTGGCACAATTGCAGTGCAGTTCAAAAGCACCAATCACAAATGAACATGTGGTGCCAAGTGGACCTATGGACCAATCAGAGGGTGACACTTGGTGCATTCTGGTGAGATGTGCAGATTTCATAATTTTTTTTTTATTTTTGAAATTCTTTCAACAAAGAGTTAAAAAGTGTGCATCTTCCACAAAATCCAAGGGTTTTCTTATTGGCTTAATGGAAATATGCACACCATCTAACCTATAATCCATTAAGCCCTTTCGCCAAGTGTCACATGCTGGTGCATTTTGAGGAAAAATGAATTAATTGAAATAATCAATTAAATTCATCACAAATGGCAAAGAGTTAAAAAGTGTGCATCTTCCACAAGATCCAACGGTTTGCTTATTAGCTTGATGGGAAGATGCACACCATCTAACCTATAAGCAAATAAGCCCTTGCAACAAGTGTCACATGCTGGTGCATTGTGAGGAAAAATGAATTAATTGAAATAATCAATTAAATCCATCACAAAAGGCAGTGGGTTAACTAGTGTGCAACTTCAAAAGGATCTAAGGCTTTGCTTATTGGCTTAATGGGAAGATGCTCACCATCTAACCATTAAGCAAATAAGCCATTGGCCCACTTGTCACTCCAGACACATGGCACCCAGTGGATCTGCAGGCCAATCAGAGGCTACCACGTGTCACTTTTGAAAAAGGATTTTAACATGATTTTTAAAAGGCTATTGAATCTGTGAGATTAAAACATTAAATTGAAATATTATTCAATAGTCAAACTATTGCATAATGGAAAATATTTGAAAATATTCCAAAGTTTAAAACTGAATATGCACGGGAGATGGAGTTTGTTATGGAAGATTCAGAGGGCAAATCTCATCCAAACTATGGACTATCATATATCGCCGGAAAGGTCTCAGAATGAGAATTCTGATTTTGTAGACTATTTGGGTCCAGATCAAATCAGATTCTCACAATTTTAGTTTGATTCATTGCAAATATTTTCTGGGGATAAACAAGTATCGGTGATGGAATTTTGTTTTTTCCTTTCTCCTATATCTGGTTTTTTCTCCACTGTAACAGGGGATGGTGAAAATTATGTTGTTGGGCAGTATTCTAGATTTTGAGCTTTATTTCTTTGTGTTCATGGTCTTACAATATTCAGTTCCAGATGAATTTCAATAAAGAATGATGGAATCCCTGTGCAATATTTGTTGATGTCTTTGTATGTCTGGTTTCAATTCTTGTGTGTTAATCTGTAAGGCATTTTAATGCACCAATTATAAGGTAGTTGTGAGTTTATCTCTGAGTTTCTTTCAAGGAGGGATTAATTATAAGAGGTAAAATCTAAGAGTTCAAAATTTGCATACAAATTTGATGTCCGGATATTGGATTGAGAAGAGTGATTTGTAAGGCACTTCACTTGGTTTTTGTTTGTTTGGAGTTGGAGGGTCTTCTGAAGATGTGTATTCATTTGACTCTGTTGCCCGATAGATAAGGCACTGGTCCTTTCTTGTCTTGCAGTTTTCATCATCAAATCTTTAAAATCAAACCATTTTCCCTTTCCTATTTAAGAGCAGAATTGTGTACAAGTTGCATTGAATAGTGCAAAAATGTTTGGTGATTCCTTGTAGAAGTGAATCTGATAGGTTAGCCTGCCTGAGCCTCCAGGTTCAAAGAGAAGAAGGGTGAATATCCTTATTATCACATTGGCCATTTTCCTAGTTCTTAGGAGATCATGTAGGTGGGATCCTACATAAGATTGGTTGAGTTGAACTCCCATATCTTATAAGTCTAAGAACTATCCACTGATGTTCATGTCTGCATAAAAGGTTTTAGTGAGAAAGTGTTTATGTATGCAGATTTAGTATGTTTTAGGTGCACCTGCCTGAGTGTGTGGAACTTGAAGTAGAAGGAGGATCAAATTTTCATCAATTAGCCTTTTCTTGCCCCTCAATTTGTATGAAGAAGCAAATTCATGTGAGTTGGACTAAGATCCCCAAGTCTAGTTTGTGTATTCTCTTTTAGAATTGAAGGATACAAGAAAAAGAGCTAACAAAATGGTGACTCTACTGGGGATCGAACCCAAAATCTCTGGTTTTAAAAGTTACAAATCAAAATACCCCAATAATTGTAATCTGTCAGAGAAGTGGATGTTAAAAGCTCATAGGAGCTAATCATTTGTTGCTTCATTTCTGGAACAGATTGTGAATCTCAATCCTATGCTTGTTGTGGGTGGCGACTCTATTTTAAATTTGGAGAATCCTGGTTGTTTTGTGCCAGTGTAAGTTCTGATTATCAGTTGTGATTTGATGTTTAAGACCAGCAAGTTTAAGATGTTTCTTTCCTTGCTTGGCTAAATCGATATCTGAATCTGATTTTGAGAAAGAGTGTCAAGAGAAAGAATCTGAAATATGTTCAGATCTCTGTGTGTGAATAGCCTGGAAGTGTTTTTGTTTGCAGTGAAAGGAAGAAAAGGACTGTGTGACTTTGCTAGTTAGAATGAACCTAGAATTGAAAAGAATTTTGCAAATAGCTTTTGTTGTTTGAAATTTCTCCTCTACATGGAGATGGTGACTCTACAAAGAAAGAACCTGATGAAGCTACACAAAAGGTTGTAAATCTATAGTGTTTCAAGTCAAGAAAGAAAAAAGGAGTAGCCACTACAATTCTAGTCCAGGTTATCTTCATCTTTTCATGAAAGAAAGTTGTACAAATGGTTGTTCTCCATTAAGTGGTTTCAGCACAAAGTAGGAGAAATTTTGAGTTTGGTTGCATACTTCAGTAAGAAAAGGTTTCAGCATGTTTGATTTGAAGTATGGAAGTATGATTTCGTAAAATTTAGTGGAGAGATTATAGGTCTGCTGCAAGATAGAAATCTGACTTTCATTTTGGTGAATGAGCTCTTAAATCTGTGAAGAATGGAAGATTTCAATTCACCTAATAGGCAGCTCATCAGAAGAATCAATAGATCTATCTCTACTAGAAGGTACATGCCATTTTTTTTGATGACATACATGGTTTTCCCAATGTTATTCCTAATCGCATTAGAGACAAATTGCCAATATTTTATGGGAAACGACATGATTTAGCAAGTCAACATATTCAGTTGTTTGTTGATTTGATGGATGATTTTGAGATTGCACATGAAGATGTTCATATGAAATTGTTTGTTCAGACTTTAAGGGATGATGCTCGTGAGTGGTTTTCCTTTTTACCAACATATTTGATATCCTCTTGGAGTGAGTTGCATTCAGCCTTCATGTTGCAATTTGGTGAAAGAGTAAGTGCACATGATGCATTTACTAAGTTGTTACAAATTAGGATTGAGAATGAAG
>MU224894.1:1148570-1166392 GCA_018584345.1 Thuja plicata
TATCCAAGTGAAGGTGAGGACAATGAAAGTGTTTTTCCATCTTCCTATGAGTCTGATGCAACATGGGAAGGAGAGAGCAATGATGGGAGTGAGTTTTCTCATGAATATGAAGGTAAAGTTCTTTCTTTCGAATCTGAAAATGATGTTTTATCCTTTCATGGTATAAATCAACTTGTAGTTGATAGTTTTGAAGGAAGTTCATCATTGCAATATGAGGATAAAGAAGTAGTTGAAGAGTGCATTACACATAATGATGAGTTACCTAATTGTGAAAAGAAATGTCATAAAGTTGCAAATGATTTTTCTTCCTCATATGCTGAAAGTACACATGATGTTGATGTTGAAAGTGGTTTCAAGGTGTTTGTTAACCTGTTGTATGATGAGTATGTTGATAGGGATCAGCCCATCATTTTTCAAAATGTGTATAAAGGAGCTTTGCATGGAATTATCAATCCGCTTTTTGAAGAGCATGATGAAGTTTCAGATTTGGTTAGTTATGATTTTGATAATGATGCGGTGTTATACTGTAGTAAGAAATCAGATTGCTTCTCTTCTAGTTGTGACAATGATTACGATGCAAATGTTGTGTTTGATGATGAGAGATATGATCAAGTAATTGTTGAAAATCATTCGGCATGTGATAACAAGTTTTATGATGATTACTTTCATGTTGTTGCTGATTTAGTGTGTGACTGTGAAGATACACTAAAAAATTGTGGAGTAATTTCAGAGGCTGATGTTGATGACATGTGTGAATACAAGTCTGATTACTCATTTGACTGCTGGTTGGACACACAAGGTGAGTTACAAATTCATGACACATATGACTCATTTGGTGAAGCAGAGTTTGAACACTTTATGTTTCCGATTGATAGCATGCATAAATCAGTTTATGAGCATGAATTTGATATTAGTATTCATGAGCATGATGATGTATATTTTCATAGTGGACAAGATGAAGAAAGTGTGTCTAGTTTTTATATGCACTATGAAAATGAAGAGAGTTATTTTGTTTTTCCAAACAAGGAGATTGTAGGTGTACATGAAATTGGTGAAATTGATATCAATGATACTTTCAGCTTAGCTCAGGAAAATGCAAATGAAAATCAGGTTTATGATAGAGGCAAGTGTTGATTTCAGTTGTGGAGATGTTTGAGGATTCTTGTAAATGATGTACATGTTGTGTAGTCGCTTTCCTTTCAGTCGTGTGGTGTGTTTCCTTTCAATAAAGGGGTTCCCTATTTTTGGAGAGAAAAGTTTCAAAGGAGAAGAGAGAGAAAGTAAGTAGAAAGTCTGATTTATTTTTTGGGTGGTCTGCTGTACCATAAGATTCTGAAAGTTCTTTGCATGCCCGCATGGGGCACGCATCCACAGTCAGAGCCATTGTTGGGACTGAAAAAAGCAGTAAGGTTTTTTGAAGTACCATGTTAAAATTTTGCATTTTGACCCCCTAAAGTGCTTTTTGAGCCTATTTTCCCTGATGAAATTTTGAGGTCTACCATGCATGTCAAGTGCTAATCACCTTTGTTTTGACATTTGAAGACATCTCAGTTCGTTAGTTTCAAGTTTCGAGTCATCTCGTGATGTCTTGTTCTAGGCGCTTGTCAAAATTTGCATTTCTGCCCAAGTGTCAATTTGATGTAACAAGCACAGTTCTAATTTGAATATCTTGTGTCCTGTTAAGTTTCATGATCCGCCACTTTGGGGATGTTGAGTATGTGTATCGAAGAGCCTATGTTTCAAATCCCAAGTCATTTTGATATGTTTTGACTAGGTTTCAAACCCCTCAAAGTTGGTAGTTTATTGTTGTCATGCATTGTGTAATTGATCAGAATTCTGAGTAGCCCTGTTTGACTGACTGTAACTTTTGACCTTATGACCTAAGTGAAAAATTTCCTCTTTTACTCCATTGTAGAGGTCAAATAATTTTTGAGTCTTCGTCTTCAGGTCATCACAAGTCCATTTGGTCAAGTTGCTAAGCCCATTCCATTTGCAGTTTCTATCAGTGTGCCAAACTGCCAAATGCAGATTTCTGAATGACCTACTTTGAGGTCTTACAATTTCACACCCGGTTGAATGGAATAGATAATTCAATGTTCCCCTGTATTCTAGGCATGGAAATGTGCCTATCCTGATGATTTCCAAGTTATGATAAATCCATTTGTCCAGTTTGCCAATCCGATTCCGTTTGCAGTTTCTAATAATTTGATGCAGATAAGTTGCACCGTTTGGTCAGAGGCCCTGTTTGCAAGGTTATATCTTCAATACCGTGATTGATCACATCAGGAAAATGGTTTCCCTGAATTATAGACAAAATTTACTTCAAGTTTGCAAGGTCTCAGATCCTGAAGGTTTTGTATGCACAATTCTCCAGATGCTTTTCATTTGCAGAAATTGATATTCTTCATGTTTCCAATTTTCTGCATTTTCAAGTGGCTACTTTTGAGGGGTTTCCAAATGTTCCTAGATTATTTTCAAGAGGTTCCCTTCTAGATCTATATTCTCCATATAGCACACTTCCAATGTTCAGAAGCTCGGATCCTCAGGAGATCATTTGACTTGTTTTCAAAGTCAAAACCAAATGCGTTTACCGCTATCTGACAGGGTGATTTGCAGAATTGTTCTGAATAGGAAACTTGGTCGATTAAAATATTTTCACCTATTTGGTTTCATCAGTTGTCTCTTTTTAGTATGGAAGAATGTCAATCACAGGAAGTGTGTGCCCATCGCCATGTCCCGGTTACTTATTTTTGTCAGTTTTTAAGGCCAGCCCCAAAGGCTAGTTGTCATTAATGAAATCAGTTTTGCAGAAGTATAAAAGTTGTCTTTATTGGCCGCCAACTTAATTCTTCTTGATCAAATGGAAAAATCGACTATGTTTGGGGAAAATTAAAGATGAATATAGTTTCAGGGTTGATAACTTGAAAAAACTCACATTGTTTCTTTGGTGAAACTTCTTTCAGTATCACTCAGAGAGGATAAAAGGTTTTTGTTTTGGGTATTATCAACAATTTCCCAGAACCTTGATTCATTTTACAATTCCTTCAGATAAAAGACTACAACATCTAACTGTGGATCATGATGCAATACCATTACTTGTGTAATTACTTATTTGTGGGCCTCTGATTGCCAAGTCTAGAGCAGCAATCTCTCTAGCACAACTTTCTCAAAATTTACTATCATTGATTACTCTAGTGTCCAAGAAGCGTAGTTGATTCTGTATTTCTCCATCTTTAGATCAAGAAATTTGGAACATTTCAAGAAAATGAATTCGGCATAGAAGGGGAATCATAATTAAACTTGGCTTTACATCTTAACATGTAAACACCTCCATGGCTGCGCGTGAAGAAGGCAAAGCTTGAATATGTTAAAACCATTTATTTTGAATGAAGAATGCAGCCCAAGAATGAATGGGGACTTCTATCTGTCATTGAGCCCCTGCTATCCAACACAAACCTTGCCCGCATACTCCCTGCCTGCAAATGGAAACATGGAAGTATTGACAAGGCATGCGATGATTGCAGTGTATGTTCAAAATGCATTTGTTGATAAGGCTGTCAAAACTCTCAAGCTAATGCAATCCGCAGGTGTAAAGCCACATTCCACAAAAACTCTAAAGCTAATGCAATCCGCAGGTGTAAAGCCACATTCCACAAATCATTTCAACCAAGGTAATCGACAGATGTAAAGCCAGATTTAACGACCCTACCGGTATGCTCCAGACCAATGCAAATGTGGAAGAACAGACAAGGCACGTTAGCTGTTTGACAGATGCCATCTCATGGCATGCGATGACTGCAGGATATGTACAAAATAAATTTGTTGATTAGGCGATAGAAACTTCAATTAATGCAATCTGCAGATGTAAGTTTTCAAAAGACCACGCGTTGATTTAGGAGGGAGTTTTAAAAGCAAAATATTGGAAGACATTCATTGCATGTCCATAAAACAAATTGCAAGTGTAACCAACATCCTCCTGTGTGGAAAAATGAAGATGTCACGCAAGTGTCTATGTTGGAAAATGATGTGATAGCCAGCGCATAAAACAGGGGAGGCAGTGAGCTAAGTTTGGAGTGAATTAAACAGTTTAAAATGTTTAAAACAAATACAAATTTCCTGCGCTAAAATCCAAAGGGAGTCAGTGCATGGAAATAGATAGACAAGGCAAATGCAAAATGGCTGGTGTAAAGCCAAATTCAACAACCTTCACCAGCATAGAACCTACGCATTCTATTGAAAGGGAAGAAGACTACGCTAGAGGTGTAGGGGCGTAGACAAGGCATGTAAATTGTCTCAAATGAATTATTTTATGGAGGAAGCCCGCGCCACCAATGGAGGGAATCAGTGTATGGATTTTAAAATTTTTTGCCAATGCAAATGGCAGGTGCAACTTCTAAAATAAGGGAAGAATCCATGTCAGCATTAAAGAATAGTTTTAAACTTTCAAGTACAGAGCAAATGCAATGTAGAAGCTCACGCAGTATAGTGAGTGGGGGCATTGGATTTGAAATTCCAAATATGATAGGAGGAGTTCCTGTCAATGATAAAGCCCAGCTTAATCTACACATGGTTTATGAGTTAGGAACTTGCAGATTTATAAAACATTTCATCCAAATAAATTGGAAGACCCCACGCACAACACAAAGGCACTCAAGACAAATTTGCAAAATGAAAATGTATGTGCAAAGACTCCACACAGCATTGCAAAGTAAACCATATTGCGAAATAATTTGCAAATTGGAAACCACAGAATGCTACGCCCACTCTAGAGGACTAATTTGAAGTTTTTAAAGGAGGAATTGGACAGATTGGAAATGGAGACTCTCGTTGCAGATGCCTGCGTACCATTTTGGAGAGGAGTTTGTCAAATTTTTCAGATAAAATATGCAAAATTAAATCCATGGGAGGGGGCATCCAGACCTCTAGAAGACATTTATGGTCTTCATTTGCAATGTAACAATGTAGTTTGTGAGCAGAATCCATAGGAAGTTTCAAGAAATTTGAAAACAATGAAAACAGTTTGTCCCACATTGGCAGTGGAGAAGAAGTTTTTAGTCTTTATATACTAAAACCCTCCATACATGAAATAAGTAGAAGAACCAAGAGGCCATTTTGTGGACCTCTTGGCTGGAGGAGGTAATGCGCAGTGGGCCCCACCCTAATTTCGGATGAAAATGCACAGATGACAAGTGGTGCCTAGTTGGCGGTCAGTGAATCAGAGGATGCCACGTGGCGCCCAGTAGGAGCCAAGTGGCGCAATTACACTGCAGTTCAAAAGCACCAATCAAAAATCAACATGTGGTGCCAAGTGGACCTGCGGACCAATCAAAGGGTGACACTTGGCGCATTCTTGTGAGATGTGCAGATTTCATAATATTTTTTTTATTTTTGAAATTCTTTCAACAAAGAGTTAAAAAGTGTGCATCTTCCACAAAATCCAAGGGTTTGCTTATTGGATTAATGGAAAGATGCACACCATCTAACCTATAATCCATTGAGCCCTTGCGCCAAGTGTCACATGCTGGTGCATTGTGAGGAAAAATGAATTAATTGAAATAATCAATTAAATTCATCACAAATGGCAAAGAGTTAAAAAGTGTGCATCTTCCACAAGATCCAATGGTTTTCTTATTGGCTTAATGGGAATATGCGCACCATCTAACCTATAAGCAAATAAGCCCTTGCGACAAGTGTCACATGCTGGTGCATTGTGAGGAAAAATGAATTAATTGAAATAAACAATTAAATACATCACAAAAGGCAGTGGGTTAACTAGTGTGCAACTTCAAAAGGATCTAAGGTTTCGCTTATTGGCTTAATGGGAAGATGCTCACCATCTAACCATTAAGCAAATAAGCCATTGGCCCACTTGTCACTCCAGACACATGGCACCTAGTGGATCTGCAGGCCTATTAGAGGCTGCCACGTGTCACTTTTGAAAAAGCATTTTAACATGATTTTTAAAAGGCTATTGAATCCGTGAGATTAAAACATTAATTTGAAATATTATTCAATAGTCAAACTATTGCATAATGGCAAATATTTGAAAATATTCCAAAGTTTAAAACTGAATATGCACGGGAGATGGAGTTTGTTATGGAAGATTCAGAGGGCAAATCTCATCCAAACTATGGACTATCATATATCGCCAGAAAGGTTTCAGAATGAGGATTCTGATTTTGTAGACCATTTGGGTCCAGATCAAATCAGATTCTCAAAATTTCAGTTTGATTAGTTGCAGATATTTTCTGGGGATAGACAGGTGTCGATGATGGAATTTTGTTTTTTCCTTTCTCCTATATCTGGTTTTTTCTCCACTGTAACAAGGGATGGTGAAAATTATGTTGTTGGGTAGTATTCTGGCTTTTGAGCTTTATTTCTTTGTGTTCATGGTCTTACAATGTTCAATTCCAGATGAATTTCAATAAACAATGATGGAATCCCTGTGCAATATTTGTTGATGTCTTTGTATGTCTGGTTTCACTTCTTGTGTGTTAATCTGTAAGGCATTTTAATGCACCAATTATAAGGTAGTTGTGAGTTTATCTCTGAGTTTCTTTCAAGGAGGGATTAATTCAGAGAGGTAAAATCTGAGAGTTCAAAATTTGCATACAAATTTGATGTCCGGATATTGGATTGAGAAGAGTGATTTGTAAGGCACTTCACTTGGTTTTTGTTTGTTTGGAGTAGGAGGGTTTTCTAGAGGTGTGTATTCAATTGACTCTATTTCCCGATAGATAAGGCACTGGTCCTTTCTTGTCTTGCAGTTTTCATCATCAAATCTTTAAAATCAAACCATTTTCCCTTTCCTATTTAAGAGTAGAATTGTGTACAAGTTGCATTGAATAGTGCAAATATGTTTGGTGATTCCTTGTAGAAGTGAATCTGATAGGTTAGCCTGCCTGAGCCTTCAGGTTCGAAGAGAAGAAGGGTGAATATCCTTATTATCACATTGGCCATTTTCCTAGTTCTTAGCAGATCATGTAGGTGGGATCCTACATAAGATTGGTTGAGTTGAACTCCCATATCTTATAAGTCTAAGATATATCCACTGATGTTCATGTCTACATAAATGGTTTTAGTGAGAAAGTGTTTATGTATGCAGATTTAGTATGTTTTAGGTGCACCTACCTAAGTGTGTGGAAGTCGAAGCAGAAGGAGGATCAAATCCTCATCAATTAGCCTTTTCTTGCCCCTCAATTTGTATGAAGAAGCAGATTCATGTGAGTTGGACTAAGATCCCCAAGTCTAGTTTGCGTATTCTCTTTTAGGATTGAAGGATACAAGAAAAAGAGCTAACAAGAGGTAGGGAGGACTTTATTTACCTCTACATTGAAAAAAATTTTGCAAAGATCAATCTCAAGCTCTACATGGTGACTATATTCACCACCAAAATGGTACCAAATGAATTATCAACGCCCGTAAAAATGTTATAATCCCAAAAATCCAAAGGAAACCCAAGAAGATAGACTCAAGTCAAAGCAAATACCCCTAGATTTGTCAAAGGATTAACCTAGTTTTAACTTACAAAAGGAAAGAAAATTCCTCAAGCCTTTATCAAAATCCCAAGGACCCCTAGTTAACAGTTTAATGAGGTTCTCATAGTTAATAAAGTTGAAAAGGAATAGACTATCATCCATAGCAATAATGGTAGCACTACCTTTAGGCATCCATTATGCATCATCCCATCTTCTAACCTGGTCATCCAAAAACTTACCTATTAGGGAAATTTTCATGTCTTCCAACTCTAAAACCATTATTTTGTCATGTACAATAACTTATGGACCAACTTCAGAGAAATTAGCTAAACTTTTGCCAAAATTTATCCTAAGATTTTTTCCTTTAGGGGTCTTATTCCTGACCAACTTTGAAACAAACGAGGTTGGATCCTCTTCTACAGAGAGAGAATCCAACCCTAGGTTTGATGATTCCTGAGCTGCACGAATGATACAAGAAGAGCCCACTAAAGAGGATGAAGTAGTCTGCACAGGAGGTACAACGTCTAACAGATTTGAAAGGGGAGTCACTTGGGGCCCCTTTAAATGACATCTAAGGGGGCTGAGAAAAGAAGGGAATTTGAAATTTTTAAATGGAAGGAAGATTCTGAGCAATTAATTGTTTTCTCTAAATTTGATTATCAATTATCTAACAACTATTCTCGTCATTGTTATCAATTAACTATGACTAAGAAAAAATTTGGGGCTTCTAAGTAGGAAACAACAAGAAATTAAAGAATTATTGTTACCCAAATTTAAATTTTTAAATGTAAATTAAGATTTACCAGAAAAATTATTGACATAAACACACAAAATGAGCAATAGAAGTCGATATGTCTTTTATCATACTACTTAGATGAAGTGATTCTATAGAACTAAACCATGTTTATAATACTCTTGAGAAATGATGATACTCATAAAAGCACATCATAGATAACTCTTAAGAAATGATGATACTCATGAAATCACATCATAGATGACTATATTTACTTTCAAGTTAATCTAGTTTCCTTTAATTTCACATCAACAATCAATTAGATGATTAATACCAAGTAACCTTCCAACTTTTTAAATAATGCACTATAATCCAAATCGCGAAAAAAAATCAAGTTTACTACACTTTTATTTTTGCATTCGATTATGGTTACATTCATTCATTTATTGATACATTTTATGAATAAATTTCTTGATGTGTGCATGACTTGATTTTATCATCTTTTTGATGACTAATGCTAAATAAAATTTATTATGGGCATTATATAATATTTTTATCATAAATATAAATAAACAATTTGTACATTCTAAATCATTTTTTGTGTTCGATAGATTTAACAAAAGAATCTAATAGTACATTTCCATGTATTTGTTGTTTATTTCATTTATTTTATCTATTAATATTTATTATAATTAAAGCAGTCTAACAAGGGGCTTGACCCTTACACAACCACGGCCTGAAGCCATCAAAAAGTAGAATTACAAACCATTAATGGTGCACTAATATCGCAAAATATGCTCTAAAGGAAAAAAAATAAAGAATGCTTAGCATAAAGTCTATAAACCCTTCATCAGGAAGGACACTCTCACATCACAAGTGAAGAAGAGATAGAGTTTGAAAAATAAGTCTTCCTGCGTTGTCACACAAGTGACCAGGCAATGTTATCCTAAGGATCCCCAATGGAATAAACTTTGTTAGGGAAGTTTTCAGCATAGTGGCTATAGTGTTGATAAATTTTTAAAATGGTAGCAGAAGCTTGGGGTTGAGTAGGAGCATGACCTAGATTAGCAGAAAAAGAATGATCCAGATCAGCAACAAGGGCATCACCCAAATTTACAAAAGGAGTTTCTTCTTCTTCGTTAGCATGTGAGAATTCCTTAGAGTAAGAATCAGAGAGATAATCAGAATCACAAATGGTCAAATGATCCTCATTTGCATCCTTCCACCATGTAGTAGAACATTTGAAATGCAGAAGAGAGCAGTCTGTAGGCATATGGCCAGTAACAAAATATTGTCAATAATGGAAGGGAAAGCCCTCATAATCTAGCACTTGATTCCATGGCCTTTCCCTAACCATGAGCACCACATCCCCCAGATGCAGTGTGAAGATATCCATATCCACCAGAATGCAGGTGAAAGTAGATTGGCCTATTGTGGTCATAGCTTCATCCACCTTCCAGAAATGACCAATAGAGTTTCCAATGGCCTCAAAGAAAGAAAACTCCCAAAAATGGAGAGGAAGATTAGGAAGGAAAACCCACACTGAGAACACATTGAGTGGTTCAGTAAGAGGGTTGAAGAATATTGTCTAGGGTTTGGTAGAGAGGGAGTGATTACCCCAAACCCACAATTTGTTCAAAACCAAATCACGATCTTCAAAAGAAGAAAATGAAGCAATAAAAAACCCTTTTTCACAAGGTAAAAGCTCAATGTTACCAGAAATTATGGGTCACCAAGAACTAGTTACCCAACAATGCAGATCCAAAAGAGAGGGCCAAAGACCATTGTTACCCATTTCTATTTCTTAGCTCATCAAGTGGACCTAGTTAGGTTTTGCAAAAAGGGAAAAGAAGGGTACATGTCTAAAATTTATGTGTTTTTTTCCAAAAGAGAATCTATTCAATGAAGATCATATAATATGCAAGTATGTTATGAACATTGAAAAATGATAAAACTTCACATTAAAATTGTTTTTTATTCATATGTTCAAATGTACGATATCCCACACAAGTCATGTGATTGACTACCTAAATGAAATATACAAAACAATCATACAATTGAAAAATGAAAAGCACGTGAGGGGATAAGAAATACATCATTTCCTAGAGGCTGGAATGATGAGTCTTGATGTTGATGGCCATGTCTTCAAGTCCTTTCACCTCGTTGCTCCAAAAATGCCTGAAAAAGATGATGTGAGGTTTGGTTAGAGCTCTTGATGCTGATTCATTCATATGTAATCATCAAAAAATCATACTATAAATTTGCACATGACATTAAAATAGTAATAAGCAGTTTATACCTTCCCATTTCTTCAGGTATTGTGTGCTTAGTGTTGAGACAATTTCTTGTGATGTTATTTTTCCTTGAAACTGTACTTGATGTTGGTTCCTTTATGCAAGAATACATACTTTTTTGCAGGTTGTGGGTTGTGTTACTTATAGGAATCAGTTTTAAATTGTAAGAAAGAGTCTTTCTCCTTTTAAGGACTAATTATATAGCCTTCTTATAAATTAATGATGCAAAGATTATGATTTATTGGGTTGTGTAAGAGAGCCTGAATATTACTAGTTTTATTGTGTGTTAGTTATTTTTATAGGACTCAGATAATCATTCTATGTGTCACCTTTTAGGAGTTGGATATAATTTTAGTGTATCATTCTTCCTCTTTCATATGCAAGAAGTGTTAGTTTAGGTGAAGTAATTAGGAAGATACAACTTGCTCTGAAGGTCCACTTCTTTTCCAAGTCACCCACAACCTAGAAGTGTTCCCATGTATCAATAAGTTGCTAGATTTTTTATTCTAAGAAAGGGTGCAAAACTTATTGATAACAATTTTTGGCACGCTCGGTGGGACTAGGGATTAATTTTCAGCCCATTTATATAATTTCTTATTTTTGTTTAGTGTGTATAATAGTTAATTTGGCCTTAAAGAGGTAGAAATACAACACACCTGGCGACTCTGAGAAAATATCTATTGGTTTCAAGCAGATAAAGTGTTATTATGTGGAAAATCAAACCTGGTTTTCCTAGTTTTCAATGATTTTAGTGATTTTCCATCTTATATGAATGTTTCAGCATGTCAAACTTTCATAGGAATATGCTTTATCATGCCCCATTTCATGAAAATGTTTCCCATAACCCTATTGTCTCACTGCATGAAACTGGACAAGTTCATTTCCCTATACAAAAAAGTCTCATTATAGAAAATATCGAGCAAGTTCCATTTGTTTTCCACCCACCCAACCTTGCTCAAGCTTCTTGGATGCTTGCCAATACACATCAACAACCAAAAGAAATCTATTTTATTCCCAATCAACATGGATGTTGACATACTCATCTCAATATGTCGATAATATAAGCATGAAAGAACTAATGTTAAACTTTCAAGAGAAGATGTAGTTTATTGACACACAATAGGAGTGTAGCTTGCAGCAGGATGAATGGACTTCCTAAGCTTACCAATATTAGCGGGAGGTGGAGGGAAAAAGAAGGTAGTATGAAGAGAATCCTATAAGGGAGGTGGTTGCAAGAGAGGAGCAAGTGAGACTTTTGTTTGTTCAAGCTCAAAAGAAAGAGACCCAATCAGGTACAACCTTTCCAAACCCATTCTTTAAAGAACAGGCTATGAGCTTTAATACATTAGGTTTCAAACAAGATGAGTCTTCTTTTGAAGAGAAATAAGAGGTGTTGCAGCAAGAAGTAACTTATCAAGTCTATCTTGCAAGGGAGTTAGCTTCCAAAGAGCAACAAATGAGTTTTTTTATAGACAAAGTAAAAAATATTGAGGCTCAAACTACTCCATGCATGTTGGAGTAGATTATGAAAGAGAAGGTCCTCAAATTCAAAATCCCAAGCTTTAAACAAGGTAACCTTCCCAGTCTTAAAAGTTCAACAATCCAATTTTTAGGAGCAATCATCATGAAGACATTATATTTTTCTATTAGTATATGAAAAGGGAAAACAGGTTATGAACCATCTATCACACTACACTGAAAGACATACTTACAGTTCAAATCGAAAGTGTTAAGTATAAGGAAACCTGATGATGCACTTTTACAATGTAAACCAAAAATGTTGAAGAGAAACCCGATGAGAAAATTACACTATAAACCAAAAGAACAAAAACAGAGGAACCCGACAGAGAAAGGGAACCCAACAAATAGTTCATAGAAGGAACACTGAATGACAACAGAGAAACCCAAGCATCAGACACCAAAAGTTATTTATATCCCTAGAAAAGCGGATCTGACTTCCACGTTAGATAAAATAGTTATGTTTTATATTTAGAGTTTTGATTTGATTTAAAACCTTTTCTTGAGGGACAAGCAAGATAATTGTAATTATTTTAATCATTCTAACTAATTAAAAACATGCAAACTAGGAGATAAAGGTCAAGTTATAAACCTTTGATCATAGAGTTATCTTTGTAATTCATGAAACTAAATTAGGTCAATCTATTGTAAAAATATACGTGTAATCATTCATTTGAGATGGATGTGAGGATGATTGTAGCCAAGGATCACATCTATGGATCAGAATGAGATTTTCAAGAAGCAGAACAACAAAAGATGAATTTGGTTATCAAGAACCAAGAATCAAGGCTACCGAGAAACAGAGGTATTAATCAATCACATTAGGTGATACTTTGTATATGTGATTTTAATGGATCTTTAATTAGCAATTGAAGATTTCATACACTCAGGTCAATGAGTATTTTTGTCTACATTCTAAAAAGTGTAGCAAATAGAAGAAATCCTTTCGAGAAAGGTGGATTCAACATTCCTTTGTAAATCACTTAATTGAGTGCACACTAAACAGTGTTGCTAAATATCTTAACAGAGTATACCTTAACCAGTATCCACATAATACTCCTAACAGGGTAGATCATCAGAAGTGATCAAAATTCTAAGCCTTAACTGGCCCCTTTCAATCTACAGATAGTGAATGTTTTGTGGGTGACATCCCCACTACAGTTTTTACCTTCTAACAGGGGTTTTCTGTGTTACCATATCTTGTGTTATGTGTTATTACATTTCATGAATTATTCTATGAATGTTTACATGTTTGTTAAGTTTATGAATTGATATAACTTACACAAAGATAGGATAGAACATATGGTTGGTAATGCACTTGATTACATAAAGGATTAAGGTTAAAAGAGATAAAAAATTTAGAGGTGTTGATTCACCCCTCCCCTCTCAGTACATACTTCCCATTATTTCCAACAATTGGTATCAGAGCTAGATCTCTTAATTGGAAAATTTTAAATACTTAAGAGAAAAGATCATACAATGGAGAAGTACAAGCTTGACAAGAGTATTGAGAATCAGAAGATAGAAATTCAGATCTTCTATGAGCATTATAAAGAAGATAGAATCAAGATGAGACAACTATTGGATGAAAGAAAGATTATGGCATCTCATTGTAATGAAACGAACTATCAAGAAGAAGAGATACTAGATCTATTTGAGTCTTCGGGATCTACAACAAGAAAAGCATCCGACTCATTAGAAGAAAGCATCACAAGTCTTAATGAAATCAATCAACATCTGGCTGAACAAGTAAAATCTCTTCAAATTGGTCAAGAGACACAGATGGTAAGAATGATTGATGTCATGAACAATGCTAGACAAGATAAACAAGAAAGAACACTAGATATTGATGATAGAAGGAAGATTACTGAAAAGATACAAGAGAAAGAGTTAGAAATAAAAACACTTACAGTACATCATCATGAGATCACCAATCAGATTACTCTTATGAGTCAAGAGGAAAACAAAATGAATACAGAACTCATTGAAATAATAGAAGCTATCAGTGAGCTAAGAGAAGAAAATGAAAAGCTAAAACATGAAGTAAGAATTCAGCAACAACATAATGACATAATCAAGAGATCTAAAGAAAGAAAAAAAATGATGGATGATTTTCTTGATGGACAAAGAAGAGTCAACAACAATAATGGACTAGGCTATACCAAAAATGAAGAATCACCATACCAAGTTGATCCAAAGAATGTCTATGCAAATCCAAGACCAAGAAAGTTGACATGCAATCACTATGGAAGGCCTGGCCACACATCAAATTCTTGCAGAGTCAAAATGAAAGGTATTCCTAAATCCACACCTTCATTCATAGGAATTTGTTATAAATGTAACAAGAAAGGACATAAAGCATATGAATGTAAATCTGAGGTGAAACAACCAAAGAAGGAAACCTACATGGAAAAATACTATCCTACTTGCAAAGTGCATGGGCACACATCTCTTGAATGTAGGAAGAAGAAAAAGAAAGCATGGAAGCCTAAAGAAAATGACACTTCCTATCAACCAAAAAGAGTCAGTAACTCATATGTTTGGGATTACAACACATGCGAAAATTGTACAGCATGCAGAAGATTTGGTCACATAGTTACAAACTGTATAAGACAGTGGATGAGAAAGTATAGGAGCTGAACTAACCCCAAAATGGCATGTCTACACTGTCATAAAATTGGTCATCTAAGAAAAGACTACAGAGACTGAATGATAGAGACTAGCACCTTTTCCAATAGAAACACATTGAAGACATCAAGAAGATGAGAAACAAAATGTGGAGGAGAGCTACAAACACTGATGGAGCTGGACCAAGAAATGCAAATGTTGACACCTTATCCAATGGATCTGGTGACATCACCACCCCCACCTAAGTAGAACAAGTAAGTATGGAATTGCATTATACCAAGTTATCTTTTGCATCAATTCCATTATACATTGATGAAATACCAAACTAGCATGATTAAAGATGCACTATGGTATTACTTGTTATAATTCTGTGAATTCAATTTCATAGGTCAATGCTTACTGAAAATCATCGGTGTACATTCAAAGCTAAAGTTGTCAATACTTACTGAGAATCGTCAGTTAAACATATAAAAGTTGAGTTACTAGTGTAAACCGAGATCCATCAGTAATTAGGTAAAAAGACATGTTGTCTTCGCCATATACCAAAATCTGTCAGTAAACAGTCAAATGAGTTGACACATGTTCTGAAGCATCGCTTTCTCACTGAGAATTTTATTTGTGTATCACCCGACGACTCCATCTTCACACACCAAGAAGTCGTTGAGATTTTTTGACATGGCTTAGGGAAAATTATATAAATAGACGACAGAAGGGTTTCATTATTCACATAGTGACTTAAGCGAAGAAGCAGAGTGAAACTAGAGCATGAAGTGACCAGATTGCAGAGAAACTCCAACCCTGTTCACATCACTCAGAAAGATTCGCAACAGTCACAAAAGGTTAAGTAAGTAACAACAATCATCGAGAACTCTATTTTCATTTATGGGAAAAAGCCCTAAATTATAAAAAAATGGAAACTACGTCAAGAACCTCCAAGCTCAAGAGTGAAAAGAAAAACAAGGTCAATCTAATCAAGAATGCAACCCGTGAAGAACCTCATTACAAGATTTGTCCCGAGGTTGCTTCACAACCCAACAATGCTAGTGCATTCTCCAGTATACCAGCTAGGGTTTTTCTTGTTGAAGACGTGCGAGCTTATATACACTGCAAGATTGTAGAAATAGGAGACCTGGGATTTGAGAAAGCCTTCAAAAATATTTGCAATGATGATGAAACTATAAAAGAAGAACATAAGCACATTGAAGTAAAAGGTCTCACACATGCCCTACTATTCTCAAAGGAATTCAAGACCGAATGGATTAAGTTATTACTAAGCAAAGTATGTGACCGAAAGATATCGTTGGATGAGCCAAAACTAATAACCAAGGATGTTATACACACTATTAAAAGTTATCCCATAGCCGATAAAGTAAAGGCACTAAAGCACCCACCTAAAGATGACATTGAAAAGAACACAGGAGAAGCATGGGATGGAAGAGGATTAAAGGTATCCACCATCAAAGATGATGAAATGAAATTTGGAGCATGTTTCTTGGGAAATAAGTTCTTTCAGGCTAGCAAGATGAACAGTATTGCATCTGGAGTAGTGGATACAACATACAAAATTGTCAAGAAGGGACTATAGTTGGATCTATCATAACTTATGCTAAGGCAATTAGATGAGAACATGATGACAATAAGGACTGCAAATTCCAACTCATGTAAGTTTGGATCACTCATCATTTGCATATTTTTCTATTTCCAAGAGTTCTTCCTGTCTATAGGCAATGTCAAATGGGACACTACTAGACCAGTGACCACACAGATTAGTGAGTTCATCAAATCACTAGGAGACAATTTTGAATCAGTCATGGATGAATATTTTGTTGGATTCAAAGAATTAGAATTCCAGAGCAATTAGTAGAAAAGTTCAATAATGACATATGTTTTATGGTGGACACTGACTACACCTACATCAAGCTAGCTATACCGAGGATAGCATGGCTAGCACTACTTGACTATGAGGTGAACATAGATCAAGCATCAAATGTTTTTGAGACATTGATAAATGAACCATTAGATAAATCAAAACCTAAGTTTGGAACTTATGAGGAAGCCAAGGAAAGGATAAAAATTGGCTTAGTTGTGAAAAATATTGATAGGAAGAAAGATAAAATGCTTAAGACCTTGAATCAAAAGTTGTCGGTGAATGAGGAGGAAACAGAATAGACTAAAGAAACTGAGGGTCAGTCACCCGTCGGTGAAACTAAGAAGAAAAGTGACTCAGAATCCACAGAGTCTGATACACCACCTCCGCCGCCAGCAAAGAAACCTAGGACTATTGTTGCATCTAGGACCAGGAGTCAGATAGAAAAGATGTCATTCCTTCACTAATCAAGAAAGGTCAAGTGAGGACCTACAAAAGAAAGCCTCAAATAGGGAAAAGGGGGCCAACAAAAAGAAGGAAGTTCCTCAAAACTAGGGAAGACATTGATGACACCGAAAAGGATGAACAATCTGTACAAGCTATCAAGAACACACTACCTTCTACAATTGATGAGGTATGTGCTTCTATTATCAAATCGGGTACAACAGATGATCACAAAATTAAGAAATGACAAACATTGGATCCCGAGGATCAAAATAAAATAGAAAATGCAATTATCACAATGATGTGTGCATTCAAATATGTTCCAATACAATTGGAAGATAATATGACAAAAGAACTTTTGAATAGATTGTCGGCAAGATGGACATTTTCTTTACATTTTGAGAAACAGTTTAGGGAAAGAGCCCTAGTTTATGTCATGCCTCCCGAATCTAAAATGGAGAAGATTGAAGAAATGATGAAGAAACACTCCAAAAGGTTCTCACCAAAGTTAAGAGCCTACCAAGTGCTTCAAGGACATCTACTTGAGCTAGACAGGAAGAGTGAGGCTGAATGGAGAAAGATACTTGATATACCTAAAAAGGATACAAGTCCTAAGCCACAAATAGCTCTTACCGACGAGAAACAAAATAAAGATGATCAGGCTAAACAGAGCCCTGAACATATTCTTATTACTGATGAGGATGTTAATGAAGAATCATTGAATACTGTACGCCTCTCCGGTTTCCCACAGCTTTCCAAGGGCAGGGGTTAGTAGCCAAGGTTCACAAGTGCATGCAAATCTATTACGCAATAACTACTAAACGAATGATCGAAACGTGAGCAATAAAATGTACAAACAA